>MU188406.1:0-44062 GCA_016904865.1 Pissodes strobi
ATTTAACACGTTTATATCTTTTGGCAGTTCCTTAATAGCTGATGAGATTTGTCGGGAAACAGCATAGTTAAAACATCTTAAGCGAACCATATTATTTTTTTTTTCAGGTTAAGGTGTTCTATGGATGCGCATCGAAGATCGATGTTTCCAAAACATCGATCAAACATTTTCAAATATACATCGATATAATGTTTCCGTTGTTTTTCAAGTCCGATGCTTCACTTTCTCAATGCGTGACGCATCAATTATTTATTTTAGGGCCCCTAAAAGTGGTTTTGAGCGAGTAGACGTTGCCCCTACATCACAGGGCTTGAGACTCTTCAGAGTTGCGTGCGCATCACTTTGTTGTGGTTGATAATCACGTCTACGCTACACTGAATTGCTTTCACCGGTCTGGTCACGGCAGAGTGAAAATATCTAACAGGAGAGGCGACAGCCTGTCAATCGATTTTGTATGCGCATGTCCAAACACAAAGCCGAGAATAACAACCGCAGAGAAGCGACAATAGCCGTCGGCACTTTTGAAGTTGGAGAGCCAAGTTCAATTTGTCATATGTGACAGATGACTGGTTTAATACACTGAGAGAAATGTAATGAAGGGAAAAGAAATGCTATACACCGATAAAACATATAATTAATTGCATGTTTATTATTTACCTTATTAGAAATGTATACATGTGTATTATTTACTTTATTAGATATGTATTATGAATAGTAGTTGTCTTTTAGGATTTAACGGTTTAACTTAGAGTTTACTGATTTGTCGCACCTTTTTGAAGTGTATACTTCTTTGGTTTCATGAGAGTGATTTTTCAAGGTCGCACCACGACATGGTTTATGTTTTCGTCTCGCGTTACTAAGTTTTCGTATCGTTGATTGGATGACTAACCCAAATTAACCAAATCTATTAAAATTGTTTATAGCGTATCGTATATAACCAGGCTTAAATATGTAAAATAAGTTGAGACTAAGTGAAACTAACTCAAAATTGATTCGACGACTAACCCAAAATAACCAAATCTATTAAAATTGATTATAGCGTATCGGAATCGCGTCAAATGACTAAAATAAATTGAGAGTAAACTTATTCTCAATTTATTTTAGTCATTTGACGTTTAACTAAACGAACCGAGAGTTGAATCGACGACTAACCCAAACTAACCAAATCTATTTAAATTGATTATAACGTATCGGAACCACTTTAAATGACTAAAGTAGGTTGAGAATAAGTGGAACTAACCGAAAGTTGATTGGACGACTATCCCAAACAAACCAAATCTATTAAAATTGATTATAACGTATCGGAACCGGTTCAAATGATTAAAATAAGTTGAGACTAAGTGAAACTAATTGAAATTTGAACCGACGACTAACCCAAACTAACCAAATCTGTTAAAATTGATTATAACGTATCGGAACCGCTTCAAATGACTAAAATAAGTTGAGAATAAGTGAAGCTAACCGAAAGTTGATTGGACTACTAACCAAATCTATTGAAATTGATTATAACCCCAAGCAGCAAGCTGACGTCAATTTGACGTGATTTTTTCGGCAGTTTTGGTCTGGGACGTCATATTACCAATAAATGACGTGATTTATGACATCGATTTATAGACGTGTATTAGACGTCATATACCATCACGTCATTTTTGCGTCTTTTTTTGTTTAAGGCGCCATATGACCAATAAATGACGTCGATTTCTAGACGTCTGTTAGACGTCATAGATATCACGTCTTTTTTACGAGATTTTTTCGGCATTTCACACTTTAATTTTTTTTTATTTTCTCAGTAAATCAATTTAAAACCTTAATATTAATCATACCATATTACAATGTTTTTAATCATCGCTAAATTCCTTAAGAAAATTAATTTTAAAGAAATCGAGTTTGGTTAACAATAACTTTTTATTTTTTATTATTAATGCTGCGTATTTTCAAATTTAAATTACCTATGTACCATAACACCTCGAATATTTTGCTTTAGCGAGCAAGGAAATCAAACGTATCAATTTTATTTCGCTTTGTCCCTAACACTTCTATACATAAAAAACAAGATTCAGGTTAAAGCTTACGCAACTGTATTCAATGACTTCTTGGTAGGTCACGTGATGTTCAACATATAAGCTTATTTTAAAATTATTTAAATTTACCGTCCGTTCACGTTCTTACCCGAATATTTTCTAGCAAGTTGACTAATATTTCAAGATGACAACCTATAAATGTTGTTTTTTCGCATTTTTTGAAATCTATTTTTAGGCCATTTTGTTCGCCTTGAAAATCAATGTAAAGCATAATATCGCTAATGTATAAGTTATCTAAATAAAAATCTATGACTTTACATTGAATTAATATAATATGCATGAGTCTCATAAGGCTAGGCTAAACTCACCCCTAAAAGCTCTAGAGTTAAACGGCATTAGCTTAGCCTGGACCGAATTATTAAATAAAACATAACCCCTATTGCGTCCATATATACATTTTTAAAAATAAATTCTGCACGGTTCAGTTGGTTCAGTGGTAGCGTGCTTTCCTCGCGTGCTAAAAGTTCGTGGTTCGATCCCCGCAAAACTCCAAGACATTTATTATTAATTTATGCATTTCCGAGGATGGCCGAGAGATTCCGAACGTGCCTGTCAACTGCCAAGGGCCGCCCCCCAAAGTAACAAATGTCGGATGCCACGCCTGTGTTGGTTTACTTGATCCAACTACTCCTACTACACCCGGTAAACTGTCTGCTAACAAACCTCAGCAGTCATGCGCGCAGTTCGCCTCTGCGTATGTTTCTGCACATGTGCATTAAAGGGGCGGGGCCTCAAGTGGAAGGAGTGGGGTAGGTCTCAAGTGTCCGGATACCTACTCAGAGATACCTATTTTTACGTCATAAAATGACGTTTTTTACGTCATAAAATGACGTCGTTGGGCTGTGACATAATGAAGTGAACCTATCCTCATAATGACGTAATTTTTCTGGTCAACATGACTTAATAATCTGACGAAAAAATCACGTCATACTGACGTCAGCTTGCTGCCTGGGACGTATCGGAACCGGTTCAAATGATTAAAATACGTTGAGACTAAATGAAACTAACCGAAAGTTGAATCGACGACAAACCCAAATTAACCAAATCTATTAAAATTGATTATAACGTATGGGAACCACTTTAAATGACAAAAATAAGTTGAGAATAAGTGAAACTAACTGAAAGTTGATCGACTAATAACCCAAATACTAACCAAACCTATTAAAATTGATTATAACGTATCGGAACCGGTTCCAATCACTAAAATAAGTTGAGACTAAGTGAAACTAACCAAAAGTTGATTGAACGACTAACCCAAACTAACCAAATCTATTAAAGTTGATTATAACGTATCGGAACGGGTTCAAATGATTAAAATAAGTTGAGACTATGTTAAACTAACCGAAAGTTGAATCGACGACTAACCCAAACTAATCAAATATATTAAACTTGATTATAACGTATCGATGCCGCTTCAAATGACTAAAATAAGTTGAGAATAAGTGAAACTAACCGAAAGTTGATTGGACCATTTACCCAAACCAACCAAATCTTTTAAAATTGATTTCAACGTATCAACGGAATAGGTTAGAGAGACTCATTTACTTATTATTAAGATAAAAATAAGGTTTTTAAAATCACATACAAAGTGTTAAAGAAATTATTTTACCGATATTTTATTTACAAATACATATAAAAACAAATCCTCAAATAGTTGCTAAAAGATAATAAAAAACTGATTCAAATTAATAACAATATAATAACTATTATCTACAATATAATATCCTATTTAAAAGGGTTTAATTTCATATCCATAATGAACGTTCATCATATACATATATCAATGTTAAAAATACCATGTAATTACCTGTTTATTTCAAACATTTCTGAAAAATTTACAAATAAATTATGGCCAAATTTAATTAAGGTCATGCAGATTATATCGCACTATAATAGAATTGATAAGACAGACACGTACTGGACAAACATTTTTTTATTTATCCAAACGATTCGCAGATAATACTGCGTTAGCCTACTACATAAATATTGCTACTAATTTTGACATAAATGATTTTCGGCCAAAACTAACATATGTCAAAGTATGATATTAAATAAATTCTAAAAAAAATTAAAGCTCTCGCTGACATAAACGTATAATATATAAAATAAACATGGCTACTTTTTCTGCAAGTAAAAAATATATGTCAAAATATGATATTTAAACGTGTCAAAATGTTAAAGTAATATTTTGACACATAACATATTCATTTAAAATAATTTGACATCCAAAAATGTCAAATTTGACAGTTGTATATGTCAAATTTTATTTGCCTACAATAGAGCATCGGAAACTAAAACCTTTTTGTTAAACACTTTTTTCGATATCTGTTATAATAAGGAAAATATTGACAAATTTATTTAACTGTCAGATTTGACAATTGCTTGAACCGTCCAATTTACTGAAATCTATATAATCGTATATTAATAGGAATTAAGTTAACATATTTTAACATAAATGTTGACACATTGTCTTCATGTTTTAGTGACATAACCATATTCTGTCTTTCACGCGACCTGGTATAGGAAAAGTGTATATTTTAGCGTAATTAAAAATCGGAAGTCGATAGAGCAATGACAACTGTATAAAAAATGTCATATAAATTTGTTGGTATTGTTTATAGTTAAGCTTAAAAAAATAATGAAGAATTATAAGGCAACAAAAAGGTTTGATCTCTTAACGTTTTTCTCGAAATAAATTTGCGAAATTTGCAGTTGTTTAGTTACAAAATAAGCATAAGGTATAATAACAATATAACACAGCGATGCAGTCTACAAAGTTAATCTGGTACATTTTAGCGTCAATAGTCTAATTTTACGCAAAATTATTTAATTTATTCTGACATTAGGTACTTGTCACAAATACATCAAAACTAACTAAGTATAAACAATACTGACAAATTTATATGACATTTTTTTATACTGTTGTCATTGCTCTATCGACTTCCGATTTTTAAATACGACAAAATCTACACTTTTCCTTTTTATTTATACCAGGTCGCGTGAAAGACAGAATATGGTTATGTCACTAAAACGTGAAGACAATGTGTCAATATTTATGTTTATGCAAATTTTGTCGTCGATTCAACTTTCGGTTAGTTTCACTTATTCTCAACTTCTTTTAGTCATTTGAAGCGATTTCGATCCGTTATAATTAATTTTAATAAATTTGGTTAACTTGGGTTAGTCGTCCAATCAACTTTCGGTTAGTTTCACTTAGTCTCAACTTATGTTAGTCATTTGAACCGGTTCCAATACGTTATAATCAATTTGGATAGATTTGGTTAACTTGGGTTAGACGTCCAATCAACTTTCGGTTAGTTTCACTTAGTCTCAACTTATTTTAGTCATTTGAACCGGTTCCGATACGTTATAACATAATCAATTTTAATAGATTTGGTTGGTTTGGGTTAGTCGTCGATTCAACTTTCGGTTAATTTCACTTAGTCTCAACTTATTTTAATCATTTGAACCAGTTCCGATACGTTATAATAAATTTTAATAGATTTGGTTACTTTGGGTTAGTCGTCCAATCAACTTTCGTTAGTTTCACTTAGTCTCAACTTATATTAGTCATTTGAACCAGTTCCGATACGTTATAATCAATTTTAATAGATTTGGTTAGTTTGGGTTAGTCGTCGATTCGACTTTCGGTTAATTTCACTTATTCTCAACTGAATTTAGTCATTTAAAGCGGTTCCGATACGTTGTAAAAATTTTTAATAGATTAGGTTAGTCGTTCAATCAACTTTCGGTTAGTTTCACTTAGTCTCAACTTATTTTAGTCATTCGAACCGGTTTCGATACGTTATAATCAATTTTAATAGATTTGGTTAGTTTAGGTAGCCGTCGATTCAACTTTCGGTTAGTTCTACTTATTCTCAACTTATTTTAGTCATTTAAAGCGGTTCCGATACGTTATAATCAATTTTAATAGATTTGGTTAGTTTGGGTTAGTCTAGTCTAGTTAGACTCTCTCCTGGTACGGGGTCCAGTTTTCGTCCAGGATCCTCATTTTACCCCGGCTACATGTCCTGAAAATTTCAGCCCTCTAGCTATACTGGATCATGCTTAATTAAAGGGGCGTTTCACTTTGATAAGCGTTTCATTTTTTCTGGCTTTACCCTCGCTAAAGAAGTAACTTCAATAATAATTAACACACAAACAAACCAAAGGAAACGGGCGTTCACGCAAAAATTTTGTCGTCGACGACTGTACTAAACATACCTCGGACTAAACTAAACTGACAAGGACCGTCAAGGACGTGGAGATGACAGTTGGCATGTATACCTCCCACTCTAAATTTTTGGGCGGGATTTATGTTTTCGCTTCCCTGCGGTTGTTATTCTCAGCACAAAAGGTATAATTGTCAAAATCAAAACATCATCAGCCGATTTCAAGTGATCAGATGTCATTGTCATTTGCTTAAAATATTTTTCTCTAGTGGTATTGTTGTCAACGGAGCTTGACTCTGCTCCGTTCACCAAAAACGGGTACACCAACATGAATGGTGCCGACGCTTATTGTTGCCTCTCCTTTTAGTTGTTTTCTCTCTGGTCACGGTCTGGTAGTGCAG
The DNA here is from genome assembly GCA_016904865.1 of Pissodes strobi. Lineage (NCBI taxonomy): Eukaryota > Metazoa > Arthropoda > Insecta > Coleoptera > Curculionidae > Pissodes > Pissodes strobi. The sequence continues at coordinate 6,655 of MU188406.1, forward strand.
TGGCAGTGATGCCACTTATACCGATTTTTCAGCACAACTACCGATTTAACAGTTCATCTACCGATCTACCGAAAAGACCTTATTTTCTACCGATTTTCATTATTACCAGAATCACCTGCCAATTTGTTAAAAACAAATTAGAGGCAAAAACAAGCACGATTTCTGACATTCTCCAAACAAAACAGTATTTAGGAGCAAACACGTGTTATAACTTCGAAGCAAATGGGCATATTTTGTCCAAAATTAATAATCATAATTTAAAATCTTCGGGGCCAGAGTAAATGATATTTTTTAATGATAAATACCCATTTATTAATTTTTGTTTAAAACTTATTTTTTTAGTTTATTTTTTATGTGTAAACATCTTACGCGGCGGTATGAGGGTAAATCTCGGCAAATGGGACGGAAATGTTCAAGCGGATCGGGACGGAAATGTGTAAACGGCTGTGACATCATAAACATGCGCAGTGATTTTACGAAGGCTGCTCAAATATTTGTGCATGTCGATATAGGATATGGTTACACATCAGTGTCTCGAGTAGACTGACTGATTTGTTTTAATTAAATTGTTTTATTCCTTTGTTTTCTTCATTTTTAAGTATCTCATTATGACAATTTAATTCAAAAATACGTGACTCAAATATACAAATTCGGATTTTCTAAATATACTATAAGTACAAAGTAATAAGAGACATTGCATCCAAAATGAGTATTTCGACTACCAGCAACGTGGTGGCTTAAGTATCAGAACGGACATTAATAAAGGGGTGCTGTTTCATATGTGTGCTATTATAGAAAAAAAAAAGAGCGGGTTGCACTCCGGGAGTGCCAGCAGAAGTGAAAACTTCAACATTAACGTTGTGCATTTTTGAATATTTTGGAATTGTTAGGGAATAATTTCGCACGAATTGCTTTATTTATTGGTATAAAAGTACTATCATTTATGTGGTAAAATCATCGATCTCCATATATGGATAAGCACAAACCGTTCTGCGTGTGTCGAAAAATCGTACCAATCATGGGGGAAAAAACCGGGTTCTGCGTCGGACAGAACTGAAAAGAGGATACTCTTACTCATGCGCACAAACACCGAGAAGCGACAGGACGAAATCAGCTGATAAAGCTTTTACAGTTCGGTAATCAAAAATATTATCATTTCTCTCACCCTGCTTGTTGCTTGCGCTCGAAATAATTAACTTTTCTGTGTTTGCCGTATTGGGTTTTCGGCGTTTCGTTTCGTTCAGTTATTGAAGTACGTACGTGCGTTTGAGTGGTTTATTTTATCGATTTAGTTGAAAATAACTAATTTACATTTGGACATCTAGTTTAGTTTATTATTATAATAGTTCGTTATAAGTGTATTTTGTTAGTGTATATGTTGGTGTAGACGTTAGGAATAGGATTTAAAGACAAAAGACCTTGAACTCCCTCAATTGGCTTTGACATTGAAAACCAGCTTTCTCTTTTTATTTATAAGATAGAGCATGGTCTTCAACCTTCATATTTGCAAGATTTTCTAAAAATAAATAGTGAAGTTCATAATTATCATACCAGGCATCACCACAATTTTCATATAAATGTGATTACAAAAACCTCCACCCCTTTTGGCTTGTTTGATAAGGGCTTGTCATTATATAACTTGCTACCTGTTGAAGTAAGGACTGGAACTTTAAACAAAACAAAAAAGTATTAAAAAAATATTTATTAAATAAATTGAACTAGAAAAATAGTTATTGTGGAGGAATAGATGTTTTAAGGTTTCTTTTCCCCATAATAGAATTTTCCTGGTTGTTTGCTAATAAAATTTGTGTACAAGTATGGTTAAATATGTTAAAATTTCTTTAACTAAATTAGAACAATGGTTGTTATGAAGGAATAGATATTTTTAAGTATTTTTTATTTCATAATAAAATCTCGCTAGATGTATCTTACTAAAATTTAAATATGTTAAAGTTCTTTCAAGAGCAGTTAGACATGTGTATAGTCTTAAGAATTTTGTATCTTGGTACATACTACCTACATATTTTGTATTATTGGCTTTTTCCAAATAGACTACTACTACTACCTAATGTAAGTTAATGTAAATAAAACGTTTATATCATGATGTTTTGTTTTAATAAACCTTTCTTTGCCCCAAAATTATTTTAGTTATTCAATGCAACAAAAATTCATATTTTAAAAAACTAAAAAAAGGTGTATTTCTTGCCTACAGATTGTGGTATGTAATGTGTGAATGCAAAATACTTTAACATTACAAATCTCTTTTAAAAGTAGTACCTATTCAAGACTTAAAGAGAAAGTAAAATTTAAGGCAAACGCATATAAAAAGGGTTTTATTAGGAGGTGCTTCCATTTTTTAATAGTTTTGAATCAAAGGGATGATTTTAAAAAATATATATATTTGAAAATTTACAAGTTTCAGTGCTGCGACAGATTTTACAGTATAAATCATTCAAATTTTCTTGGTCATAAAATCATTTTGGGCAAACTAGTTAATATTTTTAACAAAAAAAATGCATGCCACACATAAAGAATGTAAAAATTAGGTAGGTACCAAACTATTTGGTAGTATTTTTTTTGCATACCTATCAATGGTTTATTCCTTAAACATAATTATATACTTACTCTCATATTTTTACATTTTTTAATTGGTTTTTGTGTCGCCCAGGGACGAGGAAAGAAATGGTTTTTATTTTATTTTTTTCCCCAAAACAAAGCAAGATTCGGAAAAAATAGCAAAAGTTGTATATTTTATCGGTTGGTCTATTCTATTTCTTTTAAAAACCAATGGCTTGCAATTTTTGTGTTAAATATATCATCTATCAGCTTGCTTTTAAATTTTTGGTAATATATACAACGGCAAAAATATTTTTCCAAATTCTTAAAATCCGGACCTGTCGCTTATTCGCGGCCATGCGGTGATGAAGCACATGGAATCGATCGATAACCTGCTAATTAAAACTGCGCAGTCTCAGAATTACCTTCTTTTGTTTACATCTGAAGGCGCATGAATCAGTATGATTTGGATCGCTTTGTGCTTATCCATATATGGAGATCGGTGGGTAAAATACAATATTCATTTATTGCGCTATCGTACACAAACATAATAATTTATATTACATACAAATTTTAACACTTCAGAACTATTACAATTATTTTACATTAAAAAGTTATACAGATGGTCGAGCCATCAGCTGTCTCCATCCGTGGATGCGCGTAGCAGAGCAGGCTGTAGTACAATCACACACGCGCACTCGCGCAAGCACCTTGCGCCGCTTTAACGAACCGGCAGGAGCAGGAATACATTTTCGCCGAGCGGTAGAAAGAGAGGGGGATTCTTCCTCTCCTACGCCGCTCCGGCGGTCTACTCTCCCTTCGTCTTTTCGATCAGGTCACGTGTCCTGACGCGAGTTTAACATTTTTAACCCATCCGAAAAAAGTGCCACACCGCCGCTAAAGAAGTTTTCACTTTAAAAACATTAATGACGCATTGAAAAATAAAAGCTATGTATTAATTTTTAGTTTTTATCATGTTATGCTTCGGTTGGAACTTAGGTAGGTATCATTTTAGTTTTAAAGAAACACACATCGAAAGCGCATTTTTAAGCCTTATTTCTACTCTACATAAGCTTTTCACCCAAAATAGTATTTAATAATTAACTTGTTTTTGTGAGCCAAAACAAAACCACTTATTTGTTACTTAGTGATTTATACATTTTTCAATATAAATAGCCGCTACAGCGCAAAAAACACTAAAAACGTTCTAAAAAACGAATAGAAAACGTCCGCTGATCGCTTTTCGCCGCGCCGAGGTATATCTTCATCTCCACGCTAAAGCGGCGTTGCCAGGTATCACTTCGCGGCTGTGCTTAAGTCGGCTGTGGCACTGCCACCGACTGGAAGTGAGATTTCAGTTCATAGTGCACTTGTGAATGAGAGGCGCTTGATTGGCTAGCTGCGTGAGGTGACGCATGCATATATTTAATACTACTATATCGTGAGTCGAGCCAAAATTTGTCCGAAATCAAAACGAGATAGATTGATCGATGTGTACTTTCAGCGTTGAGCGCAAGTCAATTATTTCAACCAATAAACGTTGCCCCTTCGATTATCGATCGCCTCCACGTGTGCGTGGTCGTATAGAGCGCCGAATTGTCAGCTCGTTTGCCGTGTTGTTGTTTATTGCCGTTTACCATATATTTAATAAACATATGCCGTTTACAGTATTAAAGTCATTGTGAGTCGTCCATTTTGATGTTTACTGTTTGCTTTGTACTTTATTTCCCTATATAAACAAAGACTTTACTCAAATGCCTATACTTACTTTGTTTATTGTTATTTCAAACTTGGACAATTTGTCGGTGTGAACTTGTAGTGAAGATGCCAATCATAGAATACAATTATGTAAATTAATTATGGATTTGTACAGAAATGTGAGATTTTTCCATGAAGCCAAACAAATGTCGTCTAAAGAAGAATACCTATAATATAAGACAAAAATACACTATTTTATTTAAGGGGCAATACAATTTGAAGTGTGATAATATCATGTTTTATTTACCTCTTAACCCAAAAATATATAAATGAATATCTGCAGTTACATCCCGTTTGAAAACTAAGGTTCATATTGTTTTGTAATCATATGTTGTTTTTCAATTATTTCTATCCACCACAAACATCTATTCATTTTTAGAATATCATTAAAGTAATACGACAAATAAATTTCCTAAATTATATTGTTAACATAAATACTAATTTATGATGAGGGCGTTTCACACTGACTTGGATTTCAAAACGTACATACCATATTTATGATTTTAATATGTGGAATATACTATTCTATTTGCCTCGCTAGCTCATGCGCAAATTAACCAAAGTACACATCAAGCAAGTGCAATGAGTGCGACAAGTACATCCTCGGCGAACTGCAATTCCATAGTAAACAAGCTTGACACACGATATAGTAGTATTAAATATATGGACGCATGTCTTTGCGATGCAACCAGTATTGTTTGTAAGTCAGTAGATGGTCTAGGCACAGCTTAGAACAACAATCAGCTGGAAGTCTCCCGGCCGGCATTTTTGAAGTATTGGCCCGGAACAGAAAAAGATGCATGATAGGCGAAACTACAGTGGCTTTATACAGGACAGTGACGACAATAGACCAGGGCCGCCATTTTGGAGCAAATTTTCTTAAAGGTTATATGGAAGTTTCGCGTTTTTTCCATTTTTTTAGCGAGAAGCTAACAAAATAAAGCGACTGAGATATTATATTGGTAGGAATATGTTAACCGGACCCTTAGCTAATAAAACTTTAATAATTTTCACAAAATTAACAAGCAAAATAATTGAAAGTATTATACTAGCATTTGAAAATCCCGCATGTATAAGCGGCAAGGAACATGTTTCCGACTCTTTTTGAGGGTAGTACAGAAAGAGACAGAAACCCAACCGAAATTAGACACTTATGAACTGAATTGACAATGTAAGTGGGGTTATGAGTCAAGATTGTGACAGACTGGTACGTAAATATAAATAATTATTTGTTTTTATTATTAATAACGTTTTAATGTGATAGTCAGAATGGTCGTCTGTGTTCACGGCATGAAATTTTAGTACTTTCTTCATGATTTGTGGTATCTTTCAGCAAGGTGATGTTATAAATAGTAAATGTAATTTTTAGGTCCATATTTAAATACCTTCCCAAAAAAATGTTTTGAGACTGAGAGGCACAATACATATGAAGCGGCGAAGCATATATCCAGATTATACAGCATGGATGCAAGAAAACTTTTCTTTAAAGCAAATAGGTATATGGACAATGCCATAAAATCATGTCTAGATTTAAGACTTGTTCATGTTAAAAGCATCTTATTTATTTATAATCAACACAAAGAATATAAAAGCTTATTTCAATTTTCAGCTTTGACCAGAGGGAAAAATCAGATTTAATAAGGATGCTGTCAAAGAATGGATTCTGAATAATGAAAAATTCATTATGATTTTTATGGACGTTGACTACAAACAGAAGTTCATTTCATGTAATGTTGGGAAATAAAGTAGGTACACTATTTGACAAACCTGTATTTCATCTCAAATAAACATATTCATTTTACTCAACGTTGTTTGATTAACTTACTTCGATCTCTTGTTTCTTGTCGATAAAGGTTTAAGCTAAACGGTAACAATAAAAAAAAATCTTAAATAAAATATACATGTTACCTAATATATTTAAAACAATACAAAACAGGAATACACCTCTGGTTATTGACAAAAGCTAAATAACCTTAAACATGGAAAAAGCTGTAGTTTCTTGAATTAAATTTTTTAATACAAATAGTTTTTTCAAGGATTTACTAGCATATTTGTGCGTGCAATAATTACTTTTTTTTATTGAAATGCTACATATCTACTAATTATTTTTTGACTCATATTATGACAAGGTTCTGTGATTACTATCTATTTTCCATTTCTACACAAAAATAAAATATGTGCATGGTAAAAAATCCAATCCATTCTCAGTTTGCTCGGAAGAAGGCCTCGATATGGAATCTGAAGATTTCAAGGCAAATTTACACTTTGTAGAAGCCTTTTTTTTCCGCGTTGGGTTTGCAAATGGAAAATATGGTTGGGATAGCATTTGGCTTTAACTTCTTATCTCATATTTATTCCTCCCACATGCCTGGTGCAAAATGAATCTGCAAGAAAAGATAATCCGTTACTACATTGTAATGTACGAATCACTTAATTAAGCAAATTGAGGAATGACATTTGATGAACATGTTACTTAGACTGAGTTGTACGATGCTGACTAAGCTCGAGTCAGCTAAACCAAGACTGGTGGTTGAAGAATTTCATTTAAAATACATTGCAGATAAAATGATCTAATTTGACAGCAATGTATAAAGGAGTTCAACCACCAGTCGTAGTTCAAATAAGCTGAGTTTAAGCCCCTATTTTACAACCAGGCCCTAATAACTATATAACAGTAACTATATGATGTTAAACATGGAATGATATAGACGTTAAAGTATTTTTTGTACTTCCAGGACTAAAAGGGTTCATTTAATCCTAAGGGACTAAAGTACATTTCGACTGTGATCATGATCACAAAGTTAATGACACTGACAACTTGTTTACTTATACTGTAACTAAGTGTTTCAAAGTATAATAATACAATATTCAGCTGGTAAAGAAAAGCCTAATATAACCTTGTATATAAAACACGGCATGCACCTGCAATCTACTACATTCATATAAATACAAAGAGTAGAATATAACAACACTCTTTGGTGTGACAAAAAAAAAACTCGTGAAACAATCACCCTTCAACTTTACATGCCCACGTTTTTTTAAAATCACTATATTTAGGATTATAATGTATTGGTGGGCCTGTAGGACTGTAGGAGGCCTGCAGGGTATGTAAAAGCCTACTTCTGACTAAATCTTATAGATAATCTACTTTAAAATACCACTTTATTTACCTACCTTGGTACCTACGAAAGCAGCAAATCTACACTTTAAAACGTAATATAACTTTAATGTCTAATTGGATATACCGAAACTATACACACAGCTTTAATAATCAGCAAAACAATTACTAGAAAAACGCATAAGATCGCTATAAATCACAAGAACTTATCCACAGCCGCATACGAAAACAAACTAAATTTGCTCTAGAGGTGTGTCGGTCCGGATGGACCCGGTCCAAATGAACGAATCCAGTAACGGAACGAGTCGGACCGAATCCATCATATCATTCGGACCCGGTCCACTACTTGCTTTAACGGAGCAGAAATCGCATTGCGAGGACTGCAAGCAATGCCGTGGTGAATCGGTTCGGGTGAAGCGACGATTTATAGGAGTCGAGTTCCTTGAATTAATACAATTCGGTCCGAGACCGGAATTTTGTTTGAGAAACCAGAGAAACCTTTTGCGTAATAATCGCGTATGCATTTGTTTTTAATAGTTGCTTTTGTTTTAAAATTTTAAATAATATTTTGTTTACATTAAAAAAAATTAGGACAATAGATATTTTTAAAAAACCTAAAGAAAACAGCAGACCTTTTTTAAAACAAAATATATTTATATTCCTTTATATATAAAATATAAACTACAAGAGCTCAGTTCCATTTGATATGGAAATTGTTGATTTTGTATAATTTTATGCTGCCTATTTAAAACCAAATTCGTATGGTGTTCAATATCAATATTATTTTCAATTTAAATAAAACATTTAAACCTCACAAAATCTTAGAAAGAATAATGCAGGTTGTACAAAAAACTCCCGTCGGCAAAACACAAACATTTGTGTTTCACGGCACGGACCGGGAAGCGATCGATAGGTATGTGACATGTAAAGAAGGAGCAGTGAAGCCTGAATCGGTCGACTGGACCGAATCCATTGGACCGGGTCCACTGACGGACTGATTCAGATGAACCGAATCCATCAACGGACCCGGACCGCCCATCACTAATTTGCTCCAAAATGGCGCAGCCAATCAGCGCGTTAGGGTTGCCGTTCTAGAATCGATCTTTTGGAAGATCGATTTATTTAAGTTAAAAAATCGATGTTTTGAATCGATTCTCTTTGGGTCGATTTAATCGAAGATCGATCTTTTTAAAAGCGATTTTAGAATCGATATTTACAATTTTATGTTATGTTTATGACTAATACTGATATTTTCGGGTTCCGGCCTCGTCAAAATTAATAAATTATTGAATGCAAATAATATGCGATACAGGCAAAGCAATCGGCAACATCGTAATTGCAGATTCATAATCATATTATTCCGGGAATCCCCCGCCGCGCGTTATCGGTTATCCTGCCGCGTGTGTATGACGTATTTAATAACCTAGCCATTGCATCATTTTTTCTTTTATCATTGCGATTCAATATTCAATTGAGGATGTGTCAGTGTGCCTATTTTTTAAATTTTCTTCGTCGTTAAATTGATAAAGACTGTTATTTCTCTATTTATGATTGCTGTTTGCACTGATTGACGCAAGTAAGACATTTGAAACAATAGTCCAGTCATTACTCGCTTTGTAAGCTGCAGTGCAGAATAGTGCCGAAGTATTTTAGTACAGGCACAAACCGTAGCTATATTGTTTGTGGTACAGGTAAGTTTGTTTTAAGTACTTTTAATTCTATTTTTAATAGAACGCCTGATGTGGCGTAATACATTGTACCTAATCATTAATATTATTGCGTCGCAAATTCTTAAGTATTGTTATTAATATTAACCAAAGATCGATTCTCTTAAAGATCGATATTACTATATTCGATTTAATCGCGAATCGATTCTGTTGCTTTCGATTTGGATCGATCCCAGGAATCGATACTTTTCTGAAAGATCGGCAACCCTACAGCGCGTTGACGAAACATTGTCGTCACCACGATACACATATAACGGTATGCTGATTTCTAGACTCGTTTTTGACTCACCCGCGCATCTACGTCACCCGGGAAAAAATGTTCTTATTGACGCTGTCATAGTTTATTTAGTTAAGTGAATTTTTAGATTTGTTTTGTGTTTATATATGTTATAGGATTATTTAAATTAAAAACTTATAGTATAATTATGCCGAACTGTGCTGTGGCTACTTGTAAGAACAATAATAGGACCACGAAAGGGAGTAATATTAAATATTTTCGTTTTCCTAAACATGAATTAGCAAATCAGTGGATTCGTGCTTGTCGAAGAGAAGATGGAATTAACATAAAAGATGGTGAGTATCTTTAATTATTAAGGCTTTACTTTATTATTTATTATATTTATTAGATATTTCCACGATTTACATGATTTTTTATGGCAGTGGTACACACTCTAAAGGGAAATCCTATGGCTAGAGATGGATTCTAATTTCACGTACCGTACCGTGATTTTAGTTGCCGCTAATTCGACATTCGGGTGCTACTGTGCCTTAGTTCCGTTCTTTAAACATTCTTTTTAGATATACCACGATCAAGTCACGGTTCACGGTCCAGCCAGACACTATGTGGTTAAAAAATATTTGCCAAAATTTAAATAAGTAAAAAAATAAAGCAACATGTATTATTGAAGTGTGATTGAAGTGAAACTTCTTAACGCGCGCCGTGAGGAATATTTACACATGCTCACATACAATGGTACCAGGGTGCTAAAATCGGTTAGGTTCTGTAGCGCTACAAAAGCTCATTGATTTGCGCACCTAATCGCGCCATGTCTTCGCGATGCAATCGTTCTGTTCCAACAGCTCTCGTGGCCGAGTGGTCTAGGTGGTTAGGTCTCGATTCGGCGGCTCTATCGGCGCGGCCTGAGTTCGAACCCCGTTGGTTTTTTTATTTTTTTTTAAGGTTAAGTTTCTAATACAGTTTTATGAAGAATATTTTTTTTCATTTGCGCCTTTTCTTTTTGTTAATTGAGTGGTATATTTTAAAAAAATACTTTTTAACGAAATCCGTTACGATATGTATATGATTTTATTGTGATATGTTTGTTAGCTTAGAAGCAAAAAATATTGGATTTGTTCTATTACCTTGTCAAGACATAAGCGAAACTTTTATGAAGATTTTTTTCTCATTTAGACCTTCCCTTTTTGTTAATTAGTATTATATTTAAAAAATGGTATATTTAAAAAAACTACTTTTTAACCAAATCCGGTACGGTATGTAGGGGTCGTCCTTTCCTTGACAACTTCTTGATTTTGTCTTGATCTTGTCTTGATTTCAAGGCAAGACACGAAATTAGCTCTGAAGTCCAAGATTTCTTGGAAAGAAACCAACAAAATCTTGAAATTTCTTGAAAATATAAAATAAATAAAATATGTTATTGGGATCAAAAAGTACTTTGCAAACCGAGGCTACTTCAGTGGAAATGAAATAAATATGTAAAAATGGGCAAAAAATATTTGAAAGGGTTCAGAATATTGACTATTAAATAATGAGGTCAATACAAAGAAAATTAAAATTGTACTTTAAGTTTGGTAGAACTATATCTTGTGGGCTAAATTAAATTGAATAATTTTTTTATGCTTAATGACTTTTTATTTGCAAGGGATTTTTTTTATTATTTTTGGATATGTTATGGGCTAAGATATTAGAATCAAAAAGAACTTTGCTCAGCTGATCTCCTTCAGTAGCGTACAGAATATTTGAATTTACGTAATTTTTTTAAATTAAGAAAAAATTAATTTATGAAGGAATGAACTCTAAAACAATACTATCATGACCGCGTGCCCCTCGATTCTACGCATCAAGTATAATCATCACATCAACCACTCATCTCGATTTTTTCACTTAGTTCTCAAATGTTGAAAATAATACTTAAATAACCATTTATACATTTAAATTATTTTCTAGAGTAAAACCACAGCTTACCAAAGCTGTGGTAAAACTATGTATAATATATTAATTATAATTAGTAATATAAATATGGAATGAAAATGCTTTTATTCTTTAGTTAACACACGTACACGTATAATTAGGAACATGCATATTATCGAAAATGTCCTTTAAAATCCCCAAAAATTGCGAATATTGCATTTCAAAACATATGTTCTATACACGCTTGCATAGCAGAATCGAAAGCGTCGTTCCCGGGTGACGTCACACGTTTCTGTGTGGGAGATTCTGCCTGCGCAAGAGCATACCGTTATATGTGTATCGTGGTCGTCACTGTCCTGTATAAAGCCACTGTAGGCGAAACTCGCGCTGTCGCTCTCGCACCGGGGAGAGAATCCAGCGCCCTATTAAGGATATTTTATTTTTGAATTACAGTACCGTATTTTCAGGTTATTGGTTAAACTCGGGTACTAGGTGCTATGCCGATTATTAGTGATTATCGTATTCATGAAGGAAAAATAAGTTAATAAACATATTGGAACAATACAAAGACACAATTTATTTAAGAAGAGTTACACATGGTGTAATTTCACAAGTCGAAAAATAAAACAAACATAAAATATGGTCAAACCACAAATAAACATTAGGTAATTAAACTAAAATGAATACTAAAATACATACATTTGAACGGAATCAGTGAAAAAGGCAATTATTACATGGGTATTTTGAATATTTTACAATTTTATTATTTAATTCTTAATAATAGATATGCTATTTTGAGGGCGAAGCGAAAATAAATTGACATCAAAACAGTTTGTGACTAAAAGTACTTAAGTACTTAAGTTAATATTTTTAAGAGAATAGTACATGCGAACTCTTAAATATAATTTTTTCTCCGACTGCCCTGAAAATAGGCAAAAACGCACTAACAACTGCTCTTGAAAACTGGACATTTCAAACATCGTGTGAAAAATATACTTTGCAAAGTGTACTTTTCACACGCTTATTCGGGTATTTAGATTAAAGGGTTTCGTCTTCGTTTTAGAGCTTTGTCCTCAGAGGTCCCATTCTCAGATCTGTAAAAAAGGGGGCCCAATTTTAGAGCTCCCCCCCAGAAGCCCCTTTTTGCAAAACCATAGAAAATGGGACTCTCATACCAGGGGCCCCCGTTTAAGGCTTTGAGCCCAATTTTAGGGCTTCGCCTACGGGAGTGTGAAGTTTGATGGCACGAGCCGTAGGCGAGTGACATAAATTACACTTCAACACTTGTTGCATAATATACTGTTACTGCAAATATTTTGAGAAAATTCTCACTTTTTCCGTCCAGTGTGCTATGAATGGTTATGGAAACCGAAGATAAATAAATCACAGTCGTGCGTTTGTTACAGTTTGTTGCTGGCACTCCTGCTCTATATATATGCCCGAAGCCCGAATACAATATGTCAAAACTGACAGTCATTTGCAAATTTCAGAATAAGTATAGAGAAAAATGTGCATTTAATTTATAAAAATGGGGCTGTAGAAATAGTTCTGTGTGTTTTTCGAGTGCAAAATAAGATTGCCGTTTTCGAAAGATTACAGTAACATTCTTTGTCAGGCGGCAATCCGTTACTTTGCGCTCTAAAAATACAAATATCTATTACCAGTATATAATCACGAAGTAAGTTGATGACATAATGGCAAACATTCATTGCTTTGCACAGATATGCCTATAATATACAATAAGAATATTCAAGTTGAAATGTGGAGCCAACAAAATATCACAGCTTTGTACTAAGCCGTGAAAATAAAGGGTTTTTCAATAAGGGCGGGTCGATGTTGAAATGGAATAAAACAAGCTGTGTGTAAGGTATTAACGAAATTCTATTTTTATTTAAAAGACCTATGTATGCCATTATGTATGGAATATGACATCCTTCAAATGTCCGCCACGGTTTCTCTGGTGGCACGGATCCGAGTGGTCCAGTTTTCAATGACTCTGCAGCATAGATCCGGCTGAATTTAAGGGCATCGGTCGATTGCGGCTTATTGGCATAGATCTGGGACTTCAGAAAACACCACAGGAAATAGTCTAGCTGGGTCAAATCGCACGATCTTGGTGGCCAATTCATGTCACCTCTGCGAGAGATAATCTTACCCTCAAATTGTTCACGCAGAATGTTCATCGTGGCGTCCGCTGTGTGGCACGTAGCGCCGTCCTGTAGGAATCACATGTCGTTCATGTCTATATTGTTCAATCTGGGCCATAGGAAATCGATTACCATCATTCTATAGCGGTCGCCGTTGACAATGATGGCCTCACCAACGTCGTTTTTGAAAATCTACGGACCGATGACTCCGCCGCTCCAAAATCCGCATCAAACGGTAACTTTTTGTGGAGGCATTGCCACCTGGTGAACCTCGTGCTAGTTGACGTCGTCCCATATATGGTAATTTTGCTTCTTTACATAGCCATTCATCCAAAAATGCGCCTCATCGCTAAAGACAATTTTTCGGCCAAAATTGGGGTCCTCTTCCAAACGCTCCGAAGTCCAGTCAGCAAACAAGCGGCGTTGTCTATGGTCATTAACTCTAAGCTTTTGGGTCAATTGGATCTTGTACGGGTACAGGCTCTAGTCTCGACGTAAAATTCGTTGGAGTCTGCGAAAGGCCGAGTTCTTGTGCACGGTGAGGAATTGAATGCCTCGGGTTCTCGTGCACACTTTCACGGACAGCGGCGATGTTCGCAGCCGATCTGGCATTTCTTTGACGTACGGGTGTTGGCTGATTGTTTACCAAACGGGTCGTCGCGAATTTGGCTATCAAAGTTGGTGAGTAGACTTTGAAGGGCCACCGCGTCTGCCGTAAAATAGACGCAACGTTTGCACTAACGAACACTCATTTTGATAATAAAGTTTTATCATTTGGACGTGCTGCTCAGTCTATTACATATATCGTAGTTATGATTAGATACTTACCTCTTTTTATCACTAGGAAACCGAAAGAAGCTCCTATCACAATTATATTTTTTATTAATACAACCTTTAGCGGCACAAACGTGTCCCATCTTTGGGAAACTCATGATATCGCTAGTTATAAAAACACGAAATCGGTATCAACACTTTTAACTACGCCTATGTTCAATTATTTCAAAATCTAAGAAACAAATAGCCGCTACCGACGCTAGTGCCGTGATCTTCCCCATAATGGCGCCATGCGCAAGGATCGGCGCAAACCGTTCTCACGAGCGGAGTGTCCTAGCTAATTGTAATAAGCTGTGGTCTAGGAGTCTGCATGGTTAGCCTTCACTTCGGCGACCCAGGTTAAAATGCCGTCGGTTTTGTTTTCTTTAAGTAAACAGTTTTTTTCTTGATTTTTTGATTTTTCTTGGGTATGGCTTGGGTTAGCACTTGGTTAGTTTCCTTTTCTTGAGCCCCGGAGCGAACGAAGCAAGCGGAGGGCCATATACTTGCCAATTGCAAGTCTTTAAATTGCATGCATTCACAAGTGCACTACGAACTGAAATATCGACGACGTGAATCGAACCCGAGCCGAGCATGACAAGTAGAAACTCGACCACTACATCACTAGAACTTGCACCTAGCCGGACCGATGAATAATGGAACTTGGCACCTAATGTTGCGCATGCGTATTATATTTTGGATTGAATATCTTACTAGTGTTTGCCGATTAGATTTAAGTATAAATACTACATATATGTAACGAGAATATATCGCGCATTATGCCAATTACGTGAACCCGATTTTCTCGAAGGGGTACACAGAGAATTAGCTGACATAACTCCCGAACATACAAACATTTCCCGGGAAACAGCTAGTTTTGTGTCGCAAAAATATCCCATCCCCCCACCCTTATATAATTCCTTAAGAACTACCCCTAATGAAATACGTAAGTATCTTCGTTGGCTCCCAAACAACAAAGCCCCTGGGCCTGATACCATACCCTATTGTCTACTGAAAAACCTTCCGCGGAAAGCTATTGTACAATTTATGCACATAGTGAACGCAATCCTTTTATTGCAACATGTTCCCAGTCAATGGAAAAATGCTATAATAATTCCCATATTAAAACCGTCCAAAAATCCGACCGAACCAGCATCCTACAGGCCCATTTCCCTCCTCAACACGCTTGCCAAGCTGTGCGAAAAGATTCTCTTTGATAGGATCAACAGGAAGGTAGATCGGTTGTCGCTGATGCCTGTGGAACAATTTGGGTTCCGCCAGGGTCACAATACGCTTCTCCTTGCAGCTAGAATAGCGCAAGATATATTTAATAATTTCAACAGACGAATGAATACCGCCCTTTTGCTCCTAGATATGGAGAGGGTGTTCGATACTGTTTGGCATGCGGGTCTCCTTTATAAACTTTTTAAAATACATCAACTTCCAACCTACCTCGTTTCGCTTATCCACTCTTACCTTAAAGACCGTAAGTTTGGGGTAAAAGTTGAGGGTAATATATCAGCACCTCGCTTAATTAAAGCGGGGGTGCCCCAGGGTACGGTTCTTTCTCCCAAATTATATGTGCTATACACTTCGGATATTCAGAAATTTCCCAACACAAAACTAGCTCTCTATGCTGACGACACGGCTATTTATGCATCTTCATTCTACGCACAAGCAGCCAAGTCCCAGTTAGCCCATCACCTTACCCTGTTGAAACCTTATTATGACCGGTGGGAGCTAAAAGTCAACGCCAGTAAAACTGAATTGTTGACTAAGAAGTTCACAAACCATGAAATCCTGACACCTTTGATGTACGATAACACCCCCATAACCCCTCGAAAAAAAGCAAAATACTTAGGGATAACATTCGATGAACGTATGTCCTTCAGACCCAACATTTCTTCCTTACTACAGAAATTCTTCATAGCTAACCAAAAGCTTTATCCATTAATATCGCCGAAATCGGTTCTGTCCCCTCGAAATAAATTGGTAATTTACAAGTCAGTCATAAGGCCTGTATTGACTTATGGGGCTCCCGTAGGGTGCATCATATCTGACACTCAAAGACAAAGGTTGCAGGTAGCGCAAAACAAGATTTTACGAGACATAACATCGACCAGTCGCTACACGAGAATTCGAGACCTGCATGACATGGCAGGCATTGAATACATGTCTGATTATATCGATCAAATTGCGATGAAATTCTTTGTCTCTGGCATTCACGACTCAGAGTTGACCAGAAACCTTACCGAGCTTAGATATGATCCCACCAACCCAATTAAACATGGACCAATTTACAAAAGATTGCCGATTTATTTCGAGGAAATAGAGCTGAGGCAACCACCCTAGTTTCCTGATCCCCTTCTTAATTACCCGCGAGTCTGATGTCTGTAATACAGGCACCAGACTTGCAATAATCTTAAATAACAACCATCGAATAAGTATTTTGTCTTTTTTTTCTTTCAATCATCCGGCCAGCGCTGATGTATGGTGCCCCGGTATGGTGTTCGGTGGCAAAATGCCACAAAAGGAAGCTGCAAGTCATGCAAAATGGCTACCTAAGGGCAGCGTTTTCCCTCACCCTGCGGGATCGTGTTAGAACTGAAGACCTGCATGCGTGGGCTAGAATCGAAAACGTCGATGAATATATCGATAACCACGCATGTAGGTTCTTTGCCTAGGTTTCAATGCCAATATTGCAGATAGCAGGTACAGCCCCGAATACCATACTATATTCGGCACCATATATCGCGAAATAACACTGTTTTATAAGCAGCTTATGCCCCCATGAGCTTAGATCCCTCGGGAACACAGTAAACACCCTAAAAGATTTCGAAACCCAATCCTAGCTAACTTTTAAAAGCAACTTTCCAACAAATAAAAAGTTACTCGTATCAGGAGAGCAGCAGTTCACAACCCACGGGTAACGCGCGGGACTTCTGCCCGACCCGTGTTCGGACATGGGGGCGGAGCTGCACGGCATATAAATGCGCAAACACCATCGCATATATCATCTAACTCACTCGATTTTTGCTTACTGAATGGTCCATGTCTCCGCAGCCGAAGCCGCGGGACTCCATCCATGCGCCTTGATACAATTACAACCATACAGGATTAGACTTGATTATTAAGTCTTCAACATATAATATAGTTTTCGTTTAGCTATAGTTCTATGTTGAATATAGTGTAATAGTCCATTTTAATATTATGACCTCCTGCTCTAAGGGAGCACTATAACCAGGGTTTTTGCTGGAATTTTCCCTGCACAAACACCTGGCAATAATATTTAATACATGAAAAAGCACTCTATCATCCCTAGCTCCCAAGTAAAGTTCACCTAACAAGCAGTACCACTAACCCTAGATATTAAGTAGGTTTAGATTAGCCCCCTACGGATGCCTCTATCTGTTGGCCACG
Organism: Pissodes strobi; assembly: GCA_016904865.1. Lineage (NCBI taxonomy): Eukaryota > Metazoa > Arthropoda > Insecta > Coleoptera > Curculionidae > Pissodes > Pissodes strobi. The sequence continues at coordinate 24,343 of MU188406.1, forward strand.
GCGTTGCAGGAACAACACCAGGCGACACAACAGATATATTATTATATATGTATAAATGGCATACTTAACCTAGGTACGTTGTCAAAACCAATTCAATGTTTAAATAAATAAAGATGATGATGATGGGTAATTCTGATACATTCGGCCACCCGTATTCTGCGCATGCAGAAGCCAAAGTGATATTCCTGTGCATAGACGCGAATAATCGGAACCATTTTCTTTATGTAAATAATGTCGGAACTGAGAAGCGGGAATTCCCCCTATTGTCAGTGTTGCAATTCTATTACAATTTTAATAGATCTGTTTGAAACCCGCCGAAGCCTGTCCCAAGCCAGGTTGAAAAAAGGGTGAGGGATCGAGGAGTAACACCTCGCTAAAAAACCAGGGTTTATCTGGCCCGGATGATAGCACCCTGTAGGGGCTCCTGCCAGGATACGGTAAACTGCTGCCTTGTAGTTAGATGTTGGCTCATCAAAGACTAGAGGAAGAAAACCTTGATCAAAAATTACCCGAACCTCCAGGACTAGAGGTTGAAGCAATGGGTAAGAAAAAACCTAAACCAGCAACAACTTCCAGCAATCAGCCTCGGAACCTAGACGGAACTTGAGGACGACGACTGCATCGAAATAAGGGAATGATTTTTGGTACATGGAACATTCAAGGGCTAAGAGGAAAACTAGAGGAGGTCGAAAAAATTATAAATCAAGGAAAAGTCGATATTGCTGCTCTTACAGAACCTAAGAAGAAAGGAAACGGCATCGAATATGTAGGAGAGTATATATTTATAGTGGAGTACCTAAAAGCAACAGGGTGTGCAAGGGAGTGCCCTTATTGATCAACAAAAAGCTAAAATGCAAACTGTCGGATTGGGAAGCTGTAAGTGAAAGAACAGTGAGCGCCAATCTTATTCTGAAGAGACAGAGAACAACACTTATTGGTATATATGCTCCAAACGAAGACGCCACGGTCTTAGAAAAAGAGCAGTTTTATGAACAACTCGAAGACATACTTATAAAGACCGGTGATCAACGGGAATTTATTCTTATGGGCGACCTAAATGCCCGTGCAGAAAGAAAGTTAATGATAAAATCATTGGAGGGTATGGAGAAGATGTATTAGATAATAATGGACAAAGACTAATACAGTTATGCGAACAACAACAACTACGAATTTTACCTACACAAATACACATGACACCAACAAACTACAATCTATAATAGACTATGTAATTATCAAACAGAATACCAAATGGAAAGTCCGAGACACAAGGGCATATAAAGAAGCAGATTGTGGATCAGACCATTACTTGATAAAGGCCTACGTTATGTTACCTTTTAAATATAGTATGGAACAAAAGAATACACAACCACAAGAAGAAAATTTGGAGGAAGCTAAATATAATCTGGACGGACTGTTTCACTAGAGCACCAAAATACTTTATCAAAACCGCCTCGATCAAAAATTAAACGAAAACTTACTACAACAAAATCCGAGAACTGTATACAAACATATAGTTGAAACGCTACATTTGGCAGCCCAAGAAGCATTAGGCAATAAGCAGACATCCAACACCAAATATAACGGCCAGCTTACATGGAACGACGAAATGGAACAACAAAAACAGAGAAAACAGGAGGCGTATAATAATTGGCTAAACACGAAGGATGACAACGATAAAGTAACATACCGACTCGAAGAAGCCAATTTTAAACAAAAACGAAACATGGGAAAGAAAGTGTCAAGCACAGGAGGTACAAGATCGTCAGAGTCATGGAAATGAATAAAATCGTTAAGAACTGAAAGCTACAACAAAGTTAATTTAAACCCAATTAAATTGGAGGAATGGCGAAAACACTACGCACAAGAGCTAAACGAAAATAGACAACAATAATTGACACAATCGCCAACTAATTATTACATTCAAGGCCAACATATAGAAATTAGTGAAGAGATGGTTTGGAACGCGATAAAGTCAATGAAAAATAGAAAAGCTGCAGGACCTGAAGCATCCCAGCAGAGCTGCTAAAAAATGGCACTAAAAAACTAATAAAACTGCTACGACATCTGTTTGAAATGTTCATAAATGGAGAATCAGTACCGGAAATTTGGAAAGAGGCTTGGATCACACCAATCCACAAAAAAGGAAACACAAATGAGTGCAAAAACTACAGATTTATTTCAGTGACCAGTATCATCAGTAGAGTGTATGGTAAAACATTAAGAAGCATAATTGAAAATGAGTTTGATCCACATGATATAGAACCACAACAATCAGGCTTTAGAGCTGGAAGGTCAGGTGTAGATAACATATTTAGTATTAATCAAGTAAACGAGAAAAAGGCAGCAACCAATCGAGAAGTTCATCTACTATTTTGTTGATCTTACTAAAGCCTACGACACTGTCTCGATAAGAAAATTATGGCAGGCATTAGAGATTTGACCAATCAATAGCACAGCAAGAAGTGCAATTAAACAGTTATATGAACAGTATCATACTCTAGAATAAACATGGGAAACACTGTTTCACCAACATTCCCAGTGACAAAAGGCCTTAGACAGGGCTGCTGTTTATCCAAAATGTATCTGAACGAAGCACTAAAGAGATGGAGAAGATCATGCTAAGGAATGGGAATACAGCTCACAGATGACGTAACACTCTACACACTTCACTTTGCTGATGACCAGATAATCATAGCACAGGATATAGAGGATCTAGAATTTATGTCAAGGAAACTTTTCGAAGAATATGAAAACTGGGGTCTTACAGTAAATCTTCAAAAGACTAAATATAAGTGCATTGGCGGAGAGAAAGAAAAGCTGGTATTAAATAATGGTGTAGAAATTGATGCGATTAATACATTTATTTGGGAACAAAAATAACAACAGAAGGAAGAACACAAAATGAAATAGAGAGCAGAATAGGAAAAGAAAGATAACAATTAGATACCTAAACTCGATACTATGGTCAAAAAAAATCTCTTTTGAAAAGAAACGCTATATCTACTATCTACTCCACAGTGCTTAAAAGCATCTTCTTATATGGAAGTGGAACCTGGTAGTTAACAAAGAGCCTTAAACAAAAACTATTAGCTCTCGAGATGGATTTCTGGCGAAGATCAGCTAGATTATCGAGAATAGCCAGAATAAGAAATGAAAGAATAAGGGAAATGGTAAAGGTAGAAAAAACAATAATTGAGGACATTCAACAAAAACAGTTAATCTGGTACGGACATGTAGAAAGAATGCCAGAACAAAGAATTCCAAAACTCGCATTTCAATGGATACCAACAGAAAGGATGAAACGAGGAAGACCAAAGGTTACTTGGATTAGCGACATTCGGAGAGCAATGTCGAAAAGAAATCTAAGACCATGCAGGAGACTGGGAGGATAGAAGAGGTTGGAAGCTGGGAACCGGAAGGCGTAGGACGCTATGACATAACGGACATACACACACTATTTGAATGAATTTATTACGCTATTACATTACGAACCAAATCTATTACTATTTTAAGCAGTGTTCATAACGGTCAACTAAACAAAAAAAGAAAAGTTATGACAAAAATATGTGCCGACCATACCAACAGCAACAAATAGCAGAATTTTGACATTGATATATTGTTTGCATATATGTAACAAGAATATATCGCGCATTATGCCAATTACTTGAAGCCAAGACTAGAGGACGAATGTATATGAACTAGGCATAAGTCGGTCTACTCGGGAAACCGGTTCGAACTGCGCATGTCATGAATTCTTGCCAATAAGATATTAGGAGGCAATTTCTACGTTTTGAATGGACGTGAAAACATATCCACTTTTCATTATCGTCAAAACGAATATTTACGGTTAAATTGTATTTGGTTAGCTACATTTTCCATTACTTTTATTAGCAATAATATTCCTTTTTTAGGAAAACTGAAATTGCGAACTTAAAACACATAATAAGAGTAGTTTAAATACTTGGAAATTTCCGGTAATAAAATTATTGTATACGAATACAGTACAGATTACATATAAAGATAGCAATGCTTCTTTCCACGCATTTTTGAGGACATAATATGCTCTATAATCGATAATATAACGCCACGAGAATAGGAAGCAATATTCTTGTGATAACGCCAAAATAACAAACTTGTAACAAAATACAAACAAAGCAATCACAATTCGATATTCAACATGGCCGGTTTTATTTTATTACCGCGACGACGACGACGTCAGCGTAGACAACGATGCTTGCGCTGTAGCCAATAAACGTGTTTATATCCGATTTTGCGCATATCTACCGGTTTCCTAACGAGTCAGACGTATGCGAAATACATACGGCGAAAACATATCCATCTCTCTGTGTCGGTTACACGTTCAGCTCATTGCATAAAAGGTCAATGCGCGATATATTCTTTTTATATATATAATTGTTTGATTTCAATTCTAGGTTAAGTTGAATGTGGTAGAAAAGGTCGAGATTATAATCTATACGCACAGCTATGCCAATTGAGTACATTTGACACAAATATATTACAAGAATATATAGCCAGTATCTCATAAGGCAATGAAAGGATTTTTAAGCCGAAAGAGAGAGACGGAAATATCCAATCTGCCATAAGTCTATTGCAACTCATTCTCGAGCGTTCTGCGCAATCTCGTTATAGTTTTGCTATTGGTTGAATTGATACGGATCGGTGTGCTTCAATGGCAGCGACCAATGAATCCGAACATGGTGCTTCTGCGCATTTCGGCACTTCATGAGGCGAGATAGACTTATGTGGAGTTAATATACATCTATCTCACTGTTTTGGCTTAGGTATTTTGGCCGGTCCACGCTATATAGTCTTGTAATATATTTGATTTGATATATAAATACCAGACGACCGCACCTATATAGAAAGCTAATATATTACTTTCTCGATGGCACCAACCCTACTATTCACAATAGACTTGTCCGGATCTAACCGAACCGAGCTTCGGTCAACTCAAATAACGATTTAAGATTTTTTCTTGGTGGCTTTGGTTGGTCGTTTTTTTTGCATTTTTCTGTACCTAAACATTATAAAATTAGGTGCCTATGCAAGAACATCTAAAGTCTGTTTTTTTTTAATGCAAAAATTTGGCATGTGTCAAATCATGCGATACCGCTGATATCCTTCGAACTGCCGCTGCCAGACTAAAATTAGTAATACTAAATATCGGGGAATCGTTTACGATCAAAATGGCCAACTTTTTCAAAGGTACTAGCGAATTTTTCCAACTGTTCGATAAACTTTTCCAACTTTTCGTTGGTTGCAACCCTCCGGGAAACGTTTTCAGAAATAACTTCTAATTCGAAATTCCTCTGTTTGGATCTTCTAAGGTGCTTTGTGGAACTTTTAGGTCTTCGGACGCTTTTCGAATTACCTTAAATCGAGATCCTGGTAATTATTGCTTATACGGTTTTCTCCTATTTTTGGATTATATGGAAAAAATTTTATTTTTGGGTTAACCCAAACTAACCAAAACTAACCCAAATTAAAAAAAAAACAAACATAACTTTAAAAAAAATAAAAAAAATCTCTTCTTCGCGAGAATATTTGCAATCTCCAAAGATACTAGTGCGTATATACAAAATTTTCCATTTAATCCAAAAATAGCAGAAAACCGCATAAGCAATAATTACCGAAATCCTAAATTGTTTTGAAAATACCTTACTAAATTAAGCATGTTTTTTTTGGATTCATCCGAATATCGCATTTTGGTAGTGTATTTTTGCGTTATTTAATGACATTAACGGACATCAAACTTTTGACGTAACATCTAATTATAGTAATCGACATTTATTTCTGCTGACTATTTCACTAGAGTGTTTTTTACTGGTAAAACGTCATAGCAAATGCTCGATTCCTACTGACAAAAGCCGTATTCGATTCACTACTTTGGATCGATTCAGATCGATCTAACTGAACTTTATTGAACTGATTCGTATTCGATTGTAAAAATATCACTTTGCCCCCACTACCTAAAAAGTGATCCAGCTCACCCGTAAGTGAACCGAAAATGGACCGGGATCACTTAGATCGGTTCAGTAGTTCAGGTAAAAGATGGCATTTAAATGTCAATTATCAATTCGCTTTATTTTTTAATTGTTTTCATAATTTCATTTGACGTTGGCTCACTGAACTGAAATATCAGTTCAGTTTCAGTTCATTTTGAACTGATCTCAGTTTTAATCATCTCCTGATGATGCTAACATGGTTAGCGAAACGCGCGTCGAGTGCAAAAATTCTGTTTCGGTATTGTGGATGAAACTCTGTTTTTAGTTTAGATCTCCAGTCTCAATCGAATACGGCTAAAACTACTACCTGCCCGTTAATTGAGTGGTTTTTAGCGACAAAACTATGACAGGTCCATCAGAAAGGTGTCTGGTATAACTATTATTGTGAGTTTGACAAACGTCATTAAATAATAATTGTACATTTAATTTTGTTAACAAATAAATAAAGCTTCTGTTTGTCAATACGGTGCATTGTCTAGTTTTTCTCGTGAAATAGTCATGACCACTCGAGAACAAAATTGTGTAGACAAAATTATTCTCAAGGTTTTATTCAAGTTTGTTGCTTTTCGGCAATTTCGCTCATGACATTTTTGACATAATCACTCGCCTGACGGCTCGTGATTTTGATACCAAAAATATCATTCGCGAAATTGCCAAGCAACAAACTTTCATACCTTTCGAAAATTTTGCCGACAAAATTTTTTCTCTTGTGATATATGACTATTTCACTAGAGTGTTTTTTCCTGGTAGAACGTCATAGCAACTGCTCGTTTCCTACTAACAAAACTACTACCTGCCCGTTAATTGAGTGGTTTTTTAGCGACAAACCTATGACAGGTCCATCAGAAAGGTGTCTGGTATAACCATATATTTAATACTACTAAATATATGGGTATAACTAAGGAGGTCTAGTCTAGAGGGACTGAGGGAAGGAGATCAAACGCAATGTTATTATTTTGGTGATGGTTTGTCGACGGTAAATGAGCTTAAGATCTCGCCGCCAGAGGGCGTTCGTGTCTTATGCGATAGGAAAAATACATGGTTTCTTATGGACATAGTGGACATTTTTCACTTTTTCTTTATTGGAAACGTATTATTTGATGATATTTAACCCCTAACCACAGCTTTAGTGTAAAAGCTGTACCTTAACCATCGTAGTGCGGTCTCGGTGACGGCAAATTAAAAGAAAAACATTTTATTTGTGTATGTGTCAAGCCTTCCTGTTTGGAATGGGCAGCCAAGATCTGTTAAAAATTGTAAGCATCATAGATCGTTAGCAATTTTGCTCAATTCGCTCGTTGCCATTTCAATTTTAGAGGCTGTAACTTAAAGTACCGGTAGTTAATTTTTTTCATCAGATGTTTTTCAATACTTTTTAGAATCTGTTAATAATTTTACTTAATATAAAGAGTTTAGTTCTATAGACAATTTTTTGGCGTTTGTGGAAAAAATTATTTTTCATCATTTATTTTTTGAACAAGAAACTAGAGTAAAATGTTTATATGCAGTTTTATTTTAGGTTACCCTCTAATCTATAAGACTATATGCATTTGCAATTGAGCAAAACATTTTATCCGAATCCGAATTTCGGCCATTGTCGATTGCTCTCCTTACTTCTAGCCCTCCTTAGGTATAACCTTTATTTAAGACAATGTTATAACTATTATTGTGAGTTTGACAAACGTCATTAAGTCTAGTTTTTCTCGTGAAATAGTCATGACGAATACCACTCGAGAAAAAATTGTGTAGACAAAATTATTCTCAAGGTTTTATTCAAGTTTGTTGCTTTTCGGCAATTTCGCTCATAACATTTTTGACAAAATCACGAGCCGTCAGCCGTCAAATATCATTCGCGAAATTGCCAAGCAACAAACTTTCATACCTTTCGAAAATTTTGCCGACAAAATTTTTTCTCTTGTGATATTATATATGATTATTTCCTTCATCGTAAAATGGACCAATCAGACAGCCCGATTTTCTGAATAAATTTTGTTTAGATAAGTGATTATTGCACTAAACCTGTTTAACAGCGATTAAACTGCGTCCTCCATATTGGATTTCGTTTTGTCGATTGTAGCTGATTCTTGCAATTTTCATTAACGGTTTTTGAAAAAACAATATTTTATAAATGGTTTGAATGATCTAATATTGATTTTTATTGCTAAAAACTCCGATTTTCTTTAAAATTTGTATTTCATTATTTTGTTATAAGGTGACAGAAAATGTCAAATTTTGAAATATTTACATGTCGAATTTGATAAGCGGGCCTAGGCAACGCATCATTGGGATATGTAACCAAGGTTTCTAATTCAGGAAATAATCTAGCCAAAGAGTATATAACTAAGCTCTCTGATCTAGCCGTATACCACTCAAACTATGAATTCAATCAATTAAACTACATTCAATATTTCTCGCATGATTTTTCTTTTTGGCAAATAGTTTCATGCAAAATAATTTATAAATAAAAACCCTCGACCGCTTCGCGGTCTCCGGTTTTTATTAAATTATTTTGCATTCAACATTTTCCAGAAAAATCATGCTCAAAATATTGAACCTAGTTTAATCGATTAAATTCATAGTTCTCGTGATATAATTATATGATAATTTTTTGTTTCACCTGATTAATGATTGACAAATAAGAATGTAGTTCTTCCAAAATTGGTATTAAAAATACTATACCTACCTTGTAACATTATCTTCTTCTTGTAGCGCCTATCCGTTCCGGGTGAGATATCTGTTCTTCACGCGAAATAATAATTCGGACGTTTTTTGAGATTAATGCAAACGTTTTAACCCCTAGAGCATATATAATCTATTAATTTCTTGTTGCAATTGTAATTATAATTAAAAACGTGTCCAAAAGTGATCAGAAACGAAGTTTCTTAGTCCGCAGACGTATTTTGACGAGTAGCCACCAAAATAGTTATTTTACTAACAAGTGCGCAAAGTGATACTTTCCCGCACGCTAAAGCAGTTAGATATGCTTTAAGTGCGGGAAAGACATTTTGCGCAAGTGTTAGGAACAATGCTTTTTCTACGATGTACTCTTGAAAAGTAGAAATCTAAAATAAATAATGAAACATTTTATTTTAACACAAATACTACAGAAAAGTTTTTTATTTCAACACAAATACAGAAAAAATATTATTTATTATTATTAACAATACTAATGTTAAAAGTACAGCTAGTTACATGTTGAAGGTTTATGGCCGATTGTAACCAGTGGCGTGTCGTATAGGGGGCCAAAGGGGGCGAATGCCCCCTCCGCCCTTCCGTCTCTAGGTGACCGGGCGCCCCATGTTTCACGAATGAATTTAATTCTCTCAAATCTGTAAAAACCAGACGGTGGCGCTATAATTATTTTTTGTATGTATCATATTACATGTTCCAGTTTTTATTTAATGTACTATTTTTTGTAAATAAATAATACATAATTATTTATTTTTTGTAATATAATATCCCTTGTCCCTTCTCACTCTTCTAGAAAATAATATTGGTAATATTCGTTATAATAGGTAGTGTACAAAATTATTTAATATTAAATTCGTAATAATTTAATAAAATTCGAAAATCTTACTTCATCAGTCGAATGAACGGGTCAAAATTAGTCAAAAACTATTATAATATCGAGGGTCAAATAAATGTTTTGGAGTGTGGCATCTGGCACCCGCCGAAATTTTTTTCCTCCAGCGCTTCACGCTGCCACGAAAGGCGTAAACACGGGGGGTGGGGTGGGTAGAGGGGGTAATTACCACCCCCCTTCCCAGAACTTGATGTGTAAATTAATTTTGCGTTAAAAAAATTCGGCAGTTTTTTGTCAGGTTTTAAAAATTATTTTTCTGAAAAACCTAAATAATCTAATTATTATTCATTAACGTGGTAATACGGACGGGCGGATAAAGAATAAAGAATGCATTTTATTTGGGTATTTTGGGTTAGTCAATTAGTTCCGTATTCGGTTGTTAGTTGCGTTTGTCGTTTTTCGGATTTATATAATTAATAAATTATTTATATAATTAATAACAGACGGTCAAGCGATAATGGGTGCTGTTATTTATTAAAAATAAGTAGGTAAATATTAAAATATTTTATATATTTTTATTTAAAAACAAAATAACTATATACTTATTACAATTACATAATTAGAATTTTTAATTATTGAATCATTTATTTGATTTAATGTAAATAACATTCAACGTCATGTTTATGTTTTTTATTCGTTTCCCTATTCGCCTGATTCTTGAATATTTAATATATTGGTCACCCCACGACCTTTTTGTTTTTTAACGATTTTAATGACTTTTGGGCGAAAATTGGGCGTGGCACCCCGAAATTTTTCCGGCGGCGCCTTTTTCCCCGTTTGCCCCCTTCGCCCTTCGATCCATGACACGCTACTGATTGTAACTGATTTTTTGGGAACGGTGATGAAGATGGTTCGCTGCTTGCTGTTGAGATGGAATAAAATTGCATTTCAATTGATGAACTGGGCATTTCGTCAGGTTTCCTGTGACTGCAGTTTAAAATTTTGTTACTTAACCCTTTCTTGTAGTTCGTTGATTCTTCAATATCTGTGAGTCCCTCTCCAGAATTTGCAAGTAACGTTGTGGAAGATCGCCGGAAACTATGGCCGGTGTAAAGTTCCGGATTCAGCAACTTCAAAAAAGCAACGATCTCAGAAGGCATCTTTCCAAAGGTATTGATCCCAACGCATTGTTTGGTGCATTTTCCTCTATTGTAATTTACAAAAAAGCGTTGATGTTGTGTCGGCAGGCGTAATGCTGTATACTTCCGATAGAACAGCAAATATTTTGCATCGTTGATTTCTTCAGATATGACGAAAGAACGTGAAGTTTTTCGAGTCTTGAATTTGTACCACAATTAAGTTGCCTATGTCTTCAATGTCAGTTGCCATAATTTTTGCGAGTTCTTCTCGTCTGCAGGCGCCCGCGCCAGCGAGTCCGAAAATAGTGGCAACTTTTATTAAAAGATATGTATCATCTGATGCTTCATTTATAAACGTGGATATTTCTTCTTTTAAAAAGATCTTTGGTTTTTTTGGCTGAAAACCTTCATTTTGTTTTTTAATGAATGCCGCCAGTTTATAAAACTTGCCTATATCTACATTTTTCTTAATCTACAAAACACTTTTCAGCATGGAATACTTCGACCATAAGGTATTTGGACTGAATTCCTTGTTTAATTTGAAAAAATATGCTAGAAGTAAGTACCTCCTCTTTTAAAGTCTTCACACCTTTATCTTTACACCATTTTTCAAATGAATAATACTGTTTCTCATATTTTTCTTTTGATCTCGCCGGCAGGAGCTCTAAGTTCGCTAAATTTGCGGCTTCTAAAATATCATGTGGCATTTCTTCTTCCATTCTGAAAAACTTATTTTTTTGCAATTTTCTGATTAGATCTCTCGTGGACACTTCTCTGACGTTAGAAAATGTTTGTACTTAGTTGCTACAGGAACAACAAGCAAAAGTTTAAATTGACAAACACCATGTTATTATACGTATGGTGGCGCAAAGTAGGTACTTTGCGCACGCGAGTAGAAAAAATTATTATCATCGCACCTTGCTATTCAATCGACCCAAGTGTTTAAAATTCCTTTCGATAAAAAATACTTTTTTGTCATACGCTCCCAAAAATAGCTATTTTACGGACTCATTTTAGTCCGTAAAATGTTTCTTTTTAGGGCTAGTCCCTAAAAGTCGTCCTGGCAACTTTTACGGACTATTCCAAAATTCCTGAATATGTCTAAATGTCAAATTTCGAATGACATGACAAAATTGTCAAATAGTTGCTACGATATCAATTACTAAGCTAACTTTGTCGTACATTATGATTTAAAAAATTATGGTAAATTTGCAAATTTAGGCGTTCTGAAGAATTGCAAAAAGCGTATATATAAAAATTAAATTTTGGGAGCGTATGACAAAAAACAGTGTTTGTCACACGTACCTAAATGAAGTTTTTCAGGACTCATCTGCTATTCCGGACTCGGCTAAATGCCTCGTCCGGAAACAGCAATGATTCGTCCTGAAAAACTCCATTTTAGGTACTTGTAACAAAAATAACTATAATACTAGTATTCATGTCGCCATAGAAAAATATTGCATGTCGCGTTTCTATGGCAACTTGCACTTTTTGAAGATCATTATTGATCCAACAATCAGAACGATACATTGTTTATGAACGTTTTCAGTTTGTCTAATAGAAATGCCAAAATCAAGTAAAGAATTAGGAGAGTTATTTATTCATTTGCAGTCGGATTTTGATTCAGACAAAAAGTATCGGATAAGAAATGATGCAAAGTTGAGAGCAGTAGTTACTTCGCGAACGTATGACGAATTTCGGTAAGTAAATGCAAAACTGAAAAAACATATTTAATTATTAATTATCAAACGAAATTTTTAAAACAGAGTTTTATCCACAATACCGAAACAGAATTTTTGCACTCGACGCTCGTTTCGCTAACCATGTTAGCATCATAAGGAGATGATTAAAACTAAATTAAAGCAGTTTTAACCATCTCCTGATGATGTTAACATGGTTAGCGAAATGCGCGTCGAGTGCAAAAATTCTCTTTCGGTATTGTGGATAAAACTCTAACTTAGTGCATGTTGCCGAAGGCTCCAAACCCCAACGTAAACGAAATCTTCAGAAAAAATATCACTAAAAAGATTATTGAATTTCAGTTTCTGTAAAAAGAACTTTTAAACTTGTGAATATCATGATGGAATTTGATTATATCCGAGTATGATGATTACTTTTCTTTAAGTTTTAACATTTTATACAGGATGCTACAAATTCGTGTGTATGTATGGAGACCACGGCAACTGTAAATACGAAGCCCAAATTCCAATTATATACCTACTTATTATGGTCGATAGAGTGGCGGCAGGTGCATAAGCGTTCCAGAGCTCTCAACAAAATAAAGAGTTCCCAAAAATATAATCTAACTAAAATATTTTCTAGGCATTAGCGATTCGCGTTGTCAATGCTAAAAAACTGCAAACGAAGCAAGTCTGCGGAAATGCGTAATGGTGAAACAGGAATAACCAACAAAAACTAACCCCAAAGCATGAACAAGATCACCAAAAACAAATTAACACGTACTATTATGGCTTTTAAATATTCACTTCACGCATGGCCCTCCGCTATGGGGCACAGTGGAACGAGCTTATGGGAGAGCTTGGACATTGAATTTTTGGCACAGATTTTTTTTTACTACTGTACCGATTTGAATAATTTATGCCTGGTTTGAAAGATAACACAAATGTCTTTTAAGTGCTTTCAATAAAATGTGTCGCCATTTCGCGATGGCGGACATAGCGAAACAAGGTGTTATGATGGTGGCCAGTTATAGGCTTATGGGACTTATATTTTGATCAATTTTGAAGGAACGAACAGTTCATATGAAGATTGAAGGTGTTTTCAAAAATCCATAGTTTATGAGACCATAATATGGTCATATACAGTGTGTCTTCCTAAGTTCGCACTATATGGAAAACTTTTTTATTATTAATTTTACGACAAAAAGTTATTCTAAAAAAGTGCTGCATGGTCCAAAACCTAGAATGCAACCACCATCAGATGACAAATTTTATCAGTACATATATCAGTATGTACAAGGTTGTCAAAATCAAAAAACATGATTTTCGCTCAAGAGTAAAGTACCTTAATTAATTAATATGGTATGTTATATAAATTATTCTAAGAATTTTACGAGGAATCCAAAAATAAATTCAAATATAACAAACATTTTTTGTTCTCCCTTGTATATGGGAGATTTTTTAAACAAAACATTACGTAGAAGAAAAGTCTATTCAAATACCTACATAACCCTACTTTTACTTTTTGTGACAAGTAAAATAAAAAAGTTAAAGGTAGCGATATTATAGTGGATCATCCTGTACATACGACAGACCTCTAAGCTACTTATATTTACGAAAAAATGTATGAATTGATATCATTTTTGCTATTATGTCCGGCGTTAAACAGTTCCAGTGTAATAAGCCTCGAAATATATTTGATGCTCCTGGGGAACAACATAAACTATTTTTGTTCATGACACTCTTTGTTGCTAATAGTTGCAACTAAACTGCATGGTGATTGATTCAGTAGAAAGTAAAGATTAGTTTACATGCTGTACAAAATCGGGATTCAGCGAGACTTTAGTTTTGGTGAAAATAATGAGCATTTTAAGATCCTTTACACAAATAGAGAACTATTACAATATGTCTTCGTGATGCAATCAATTTGTGGCAAAAGCTCTCGTGGTTGAGAGTTTTAGATGGCTGGGTCTCACCTGGACGGCCCGGGTTCAAACCCCGTTGCTTTTTTTATTATTCTTTTAAGATTGTTTCTAAATAGTTTTTTTCCTTCATTTTGGGTTTGTCCTGGGTTAGTACCTGGTTAGTGTCCTTGTCTTGAGCCCCCGTAGCGAGCGGAGGGCCATGCGGATCGACCAATAGGAGAGGCCGATTTTTACATAGTGCTCTATTTGTGTAAAGGATCTTATAATGGAAATAATGACGTAATGTTTAAAATTTTTTATGAAAAATAATTCACCAGTGGAAAAAAACATGCCCAAAAAACTTGTACCAGCCAATATTATTTTCATATTGTCTCCTAGAATAGAAATAACAACTTTGGTACAAAAATCATAATTTAGTGACAATTTAACCATTTAATATTATGATCTTTATGCTTTTTAGATGATATATTTGATTAGCAAGAGTTTTGTTTTATATGATAATTTAAAACATTAGTTGATTCACTTAACCAAATTTGACTTTTAAAAAGTTTTAATAGATAAAGTATACTTTTCAACAAAAAAAAATAGAAAAAAATATTATAAAATGAAATGATAAATTTGCTGCCATGTCCGGCCTTTAGCATTAGATCGTTCCAGTGTGCGGGGACGCAGCCAACAAAAACTAACTCAAATTAAAAACAAACAAACATAACCTTAAAAAAATAATAATAAAAACATGTCTTGGCACCGACGGGAATCGAACCCAGGCAACCCATATAGCAAGCACGGCGTTTGACCACTACACCACCAGACCTGGTGAAAGGAATTCACTGGACCATAAAGGCATGGCTAATTCTGATGCATTCGGCCATTACGCATGTTCGCAGCCTTTGCATCAAAAAGTTAGTGGGTCGGGGTCCCCTAGACGCTAGTCATTTAGTCTAGCGCGGTGGGTATTATGGGTTGTTGGTCTCGAAGTTTTACTTTCTATGTATCTACTATGCAAGTGATCTTTAATTTTAATATTGTAGAGATGTTTTAAATATTCATACGAAGCAATGTTCGAATTAAAAATAAAAGGCAGACCCATACCAGATATTATTATTGAAAAATCTGGTGTAAGTAGAGGAAAAAGTTACTCAGGCAAATTTAATAGAGACATTTATTTTAAAAATGCATGGACTTGTGGATGTAACAAAAAATTCTTTTTCTACTACCGTGCGTAAAATACTCACTTTCCGCACTCTCTAATATTCGTAAAAGAGGCCTTTTTAGTGTGGAGTGCGTAAAATAAGTTATTTTACCCACTAGAGTGCGGAAAGTAAATCTGACATATTTTTTGACGTTTAGGGCAGTGCGTAAAGTAATTTAATATTTTCGTTTTTTCATAGTAGAATAAATTTTGTATGCTACTCATGTATAAGGTATTCTTTTCTTATTCATGGGATTGTCGCATTCGCCTACGGCTCATGCGACAATATTCCCATTCATAAAAAAGAGTCACTTTACACACTAGTTGCATAAATAACTATTATAGGTACTGTTTTCCCTGCTTACTTTTTGGTGGCGATAAAGCTACTCCAATAGTAAGCTGTATAAATTTACCAACACGCCACACGCCACCAAAGAAAATTGTACGAATATTCTTTGACACCACATTGCTAAATATCTACTCAAAATTCTTGATCCACGTGCAAACAAAACTAGCTCATATATAAGAAATTCACAAAATTTTTTAGAAAAACTATCAAACATGAATTTAAATTCTAACGACACCCTGGTGAGTTTTGATGTTGTTAGATTTCTCACAAACGTACCTGTTGATAAAACTTTAAATATTGTAAGAAACAAATTAGAAAATGATACTAACCTTGGTGAACGTACAAAGCTTAATATTGACACCATACTGGAATTGCTTACTTTTGCGTAAAAACTAGGTACATATTTATTATACAATAACAACTACTAGCAACAAAACAATGGTATGGCTATGGGTTCGCCACTATAACCTCAATTAAGTAATATTTTGAAGGAAAATGTTGTTAAAAAATATCAGAACCTTTAATTTGGTGGCGTTATCTAGAACAGAAGTTCGAAACTTATTCGTTTTTTCAATGCATGCATTGTTAAAAAATGCTCTTCTGGCAATAACTCCTGAACGCGTGAAGTTTTCGATTGCGGTTTAGAGTTTTTTTCCTGCAAATTTGATCTACTTTCTGTTTCTGTTAAAATAATGGTATCATTATATTTGAAATTTCGGAGAAACATTTAAAAAACCATGAACTTTTGAATTGGGCTATGTTGGGGTTTGGAACCTTCGGCAACATGCACTAAAACGGAGTTTTATCCACAATACCGAAACAGAATTATTGCACTCGACACGCGTTTCGCTAACCATATTAGCATCATCAGGAGATGATTAAAACTTAAAAGTTCGAGTGAAATAATTCTGTTTCGGTATTGTGGATAAAACTCCGTTTTAGTTAGTTTTGAATTGGGGCCCCTAGCGGGAACAGCAAATACCAATTTGTCATTGGTATATTTTTTCTTAATAAGCAAGGTTTCATCTCTCAAACGAGATCTAGTTTGCTCAAATATGTTGAGTCAAACTAAAGTTATAGGCATTTCAATCAGTCAGATTATTTCATACCCTATAATCAAAAGTGATGAACAAAAAAGATGCAGAATTTCACGAGGATTACAGTGGTGGTATTCTTTTAGCAACTTATAATAAAACATTTTTGAATAAAATGCATTTTATACCCGACCATAGCTATTGCGGCCTCTAGTGGTAGAGGTATGAACTTGAAAATTATTTCCAATGTTTTCTTTTGGTCACTTTAGTTATATAATTTTTTACCGCAAGTCTCTACGATGAGTGGTTTCTGAGATACAGCCGCTTACCTCGCTTATTTGCCCACGCTGTACAGGGTGGGCAAATAAGCGAGGTAAGCGGCTGTATCCCAGAAACTGAAAAAAATGCTTGCATTCCTGGACACATAAACACACACATCATACCATTGTACAACGCACTAATGCGTTCAAACATGTTACATTTCGGCAAAGTATTTCAGCGTATTTTCGTTGGACAATATATACCTCGCTACAACGCATTTTACTGTTTCTATGTGCGCACAACATAAAATACGAAATTAATGTGTATGTACCATCGTACCGATAAAAAATTAGGGCAGCAAAATTTCCCTCTTTTCCTAGTCTATTAACAATGATTATTTATTGTGGACCCTAGGTACAAGACAGTATTGTGGAGCCTAAGTACAATAAGATATATATTTTGATGCCACCTCGTATCACAGAATTATGTAACCAGCAGGCGCGGCTCGTGAGTTTATTGGCAAGTGGGTCAAATCTAGGTGGACAGAGGCGCATGCCAGAATAGCGTCGAAGGCGAAAACATTTCCGGGTGCCACGCCCAAAATGTATTTTTAACGTTTTTTTCTTAAAAAAAAAATAATAACCAACTGTAATTATAGCATCCGAAAAACCAGTCAGAAATATTGTACATAACTGGCTTAAAATACCTGTTAATTTCTTTCCCTCTATCTTTTGTGGTTTGTTTTAGGTCTAGAGGAGATTTCGGAGGTTCATTTTCTTTTATTTATAAACGCTTTTCGAACGTCAATGTGCCGCTTATTTTACACTTAAGTATTTCTTGCACAGAAAACATTGGTAAATAATTGTTTATAACTCTAAGTACTTGCACTATATTTAGCACTAATCAAACGCCAAACAAACGACACAATGCAACAATGTCTAAATTCATAAAAAAAGTTAGGAAATCCAACAGCAAACTATAATTTAAATAAAAAACCAATCAGAAGCCTCTCTCCGGTCAGCCTGCGATAATCGATAATAACAACTAAATTTCATATAAGTTTTTGCAAACTCAATGGGTATGTCGATATCAGCCAATTAATGTTAGTTTTTCTTTGTTTAACCCGTAACCCAAATGTCTTGCAATATAATATTTTATTCCTCCGAACGGTTCGAGTGTGTTTTCATAAAGGTCAGGCAGCATGTGAACCTGCGAGCGCCAAAAGCACTACCATTCCACAGCTTACCAAACAATACCATTCGCCAGCCGTCGATAATTTCATCAACTATATGTCTCTTTTTAACTCCTTAGAAAGTGCGTATCTAAGCGCTCGGTCTTAGTTTCGGATCTCTAATTGCCGTAAAAGGCCATAAGGTGAATTTAAAATACGGCCGGGCATCCAACATCAACCGGACTAATTGAGGAGTTTTCGCATGGCACTTTTTTAAAAATAACTATCAACTGAAAATTAGGTGGGTCATTGACCAAATGGCCTTATTGAGAAGCCGCGCCTGGTAACCAAGATTACTTTTAAGTGTTTTCATCTTTCCTGCTCTAGAACACCTTCTGTAGTCTAGGAGATTTTGCAGTTTAGAAATTTTGCTGTCCTAGTTTTTTTTATCGGCACGATGGTACCATCTGTTCGTTGTTGTTGGGAAAATATTACGTCGGTATTGAAATACTAACATGAAAAAAAAAAAGATTTTTTTTTTCATGTTAGTTTCAGTTCGGTCACACAATCATTTTTATCACGTAAAAATTACCAACATTTTCATTCACTTTTAAACGTTTAAAACACAAAACAATTGCCTGATAACATATTGGGAAACAAGAAATGGCGATTTGTTTGTTGTGTTTCTCGGTATCTCCTGTCGACGATAAAGATATCCGCTATATTTTACGTACTTGCTTTTATTTCACTTCAATATACATATTAGCAACGAAAAGGTGGCGACCGCGAACAGCAATAGTATAAGTACCTATTAAAAATAACGTTTAATGTATACTCAGGTGCACTCTGGATAAAGAATCGCTCTTCTGAATCAAGGACTTAGTCATAGTTTGGAATTCGCGAACTATAATAATTTGTTTTATACAATTATCGGAATGAGTATAAAATATCACGCCAAAACACAAAACTTTTTTTAAATGGCGGAAAATATTGTTATATATAATAATGTTCGGTTAAAGCATTTCATAATCCTATTAAGAAAAATGTTACATCCTTGCTATGTTGGGGTTTGGAACCTTCGGCAAAATGCACTAAAACGGAGTTCTATCCACAATACCGAAACAGAATTATTGCACTCGAAGCGCGTTTCGCTAACCATGTTAGCATCATCAGGAGATGATTAATTTTTAGTTTCAGTCATCTCCTGATGATGCTAACATGGTAGCGAAGTGCAATACCGTGGATAAAATTCCGTTTTACTTACATCCTTGCAAAAACAGAATCTACAATTCCGATCTGCCGAATATCTCGTCAAATCACAACGTGTAAAAACAGGTTATGAAACTGGGAAGCATGACTTCTTCATTATTTCTTATATTTTATACTCGAATTTAACAGCTAAGTTCTTTTTCCGAAGACAA
>MU188407.1:0-25379 GCA_016904865.1 Pissodes strobi
ATTTATAATAATCATGTTCTGACTTCAGACATTAATCTCAGAGTGCATAGTTTAAAGCATGAGTTTAGAGCTGAAAAATTGAATAAACTCTGAATTTAGAGTCTAGTCGTGTTTGTACCCTCATTCTTTGAATATAAAGCTTAAAGCCTGCATATATTAATTCGCCATTTAAAGGCTGAGTTTAGAATTTAAAGTCTTAAATGTTGAAAGACTGAATTCGGCTTTTGAAGACAAAACTCAGGATTTAAAGTATTTTTTTAAAAACTAAGACATTGGTCCATGTTGAATTTAATATAATCGTGGTCTCAATTCAGACAGATTGTACAATTTAAAGCATGAATTTAGAGTTGAAAAACTGAATTTAGAGTTGGAACTAGTCGGTTTCATACCCTTATTCCCTGAATATAAAGCTTAAAGTCTGCATATATTAATTCGCCATTTAAAGCCTGAGTATAGAATTTAAAGTTTTAAATGCTGAAGGACTGAATTCGGCTTTTGAAGACAAAATTCAGAGTTCAAAGCATTTTTTTAAGACTACAGTGGCCCATGTTGAATTTAGTGTAAGCGTGGTCTCAGCATAAATTTAGAGCTGAAAATTGAATAAATTCTGAATTTAGAGTTGGAACTAGTCGTTTCCGTGACCTCATTATTGAATATACACCTTAAAGTCTGCATATAGGAATCCGCCATTTAAAGTCTGAGTTTAGAATTTAGAGCCTTAAATGTTGAAAGAGTGAATTCGGCTTTGGAAGACAAAATTCAGAGTTCAAAATATTTTTTTAAAAACTTAGATAGTGGTCCATGTTGAATTTAGGATAATCGTGGTCTCAATTCAGACTTTAATCTGTGAATGTACAATTGAAGCATGAATTTAGAGCTGAAAAAACTGAAAAAATTCTGAATTTAGAGTTGGAATTAGTCGTTGAATTGAATATAAACCTTAAAATATGCATATATTATGAATTTTACAGTTAAAGTCTGAGATTAGAATTTAAAGCCTTAAATATTGAAAAACTGAATTCGGCTTTTGAAGCTAAATTTCAGAGTTTAAAGCTTTTTTTTAAACTAAGACAGTGGCCCATGTTGAATTTAGTATAATCGTGAATTCAGACTTTAATTATTGATTATTGAATGTACAGTTTGAAGCATGAATTCAGACCAAATAAGTTGAATAAAGTCTGAATTTGGAGTTAGAACTATGCGTAGTTTAAAGCTGAATTTTGTAATTGAGGTGGTTCCGAGGCAATATTATATTTGATTTTCTATTTCGTCTCTTGTCTAAAGGTCTTGTGTCTGAAACTTGTGACGAATGTCGTAAAGCGAACCGAACCGAACCGAATTAATATTATTTTCCGGCTTGACGAGAATGCCCCATGATTCCGCAAATTAAAGAGAAAGATAAGAGGCACAGAAACGGTTATCTCTATCGGGCGAACGAAGGGGGGGCAATTTGAGCTCTCATTTCCAAAATATCGACTTCAGACGGGACGCCTCTACCAATTCGAGAGAACGGCTGCCAAAGTTTACGCAAACACTAAAAGTTTGTCGTAAATACGCAGCGGGCCGAAAGTGTAAAGGCCGCTGTAAAAAAAATATTTTCCAATTATTATAACTAATTCAAGGGGTGCGATAAACAATTTAAAAAAAATCGTACCTGCCCTTATAGGATAATTTAAGGGTTCCGGTTTGCTTCAGTGAAAAGTGAGATAATTTAAGTAAAAGTGCCTCAATTTTCAGATCACTCTGTCATATTATTATTTTTTTTATATATGGTCAAAATATTCAAGATTTGGTACGTAAATTTATTACCCGACTAGTTCTAAAATCAAGCAAACGTATGCGATAGCAAGTTTGAATTCACATATTTTTGTGAAATTTACTTGCATTTTACCCCAAAAGCAGCAAATAGCGGATTTAAGAGAAACGAAATTTCATGAACCTTGTCCCTTCCTTTCATATATTGGGCCCGCAGGTCAACGGCTGAAAATGACACACACACATACCCAGAAAGACGAAATTCGCGGGGATCTGCTCGGGGCGTAAATAAAGGGATCGGGGGGGCGACGAGGCCAAAAGGGGGGACGCCGCGGGGAGGGTAAGGAACAAAGCGTCGGCTACTCTCGGCCCGGCGCCGCACTCGACGAGGAGGGGCGTCGGTTAAAAGCGTCACGCGAAGGCGCCGGGCGTCGCGTCACACTCGACGCCGCCAGCTCGAAGCCGGACGCGACAACGCTGCAAAAAGTGCTGCCGGAGATGATTTCGTCGCAGCCTGGAGGAAGCTGCGAGCCGCGATGTGGAGGAAATTTGGGGGGACCGAGGTGTTTTTCTTTCGGGAGGAAAGCAGGGTGGTCGGGGGACGCGAACAGAGGCGTACTAACGTATTTCAATTAAATACCGTATTTGAAATCCATCATGCTGATTCAGCTCGCATCCCTACTTGATGAGTCAAATAACAGCAACGTAATGAATGTGAAGCGAAAAGTGTTATCGAATTACCCCATCTTTATATACAACAAACACTCTGTCACCGTTCGACAAACGCTAATCAAACAAAATAGGGTGTAAATTACCGGCCCGCTTGCGTCCGATACAAATAAATCTCTTATCTAAACGATAAAATCCCGATGTTTGGACAGCCCCCACGATTCCGAATCAACAGAGGGCTCGAAAGATATAAAATTAAGTTAACCAGCCCATATGCGCTTCCGAACATACAGATCGGTTTGAGCCGATCCAATTTTCGTATTAGAGAACCCCGAAATGTATAAATTACTAATTCTTTTTGTAAATATCTTTATTGGAGAGTCGAAGAGATCGGAGATACGAATGTACTTCGAAATAAATATATAGGGTTATTCTAAATGAATGTCATCGCAATATTTAAATGGATCGTTTATTACCATTGGCAACTCCTAGTATAACGTTAATATATTCCACATCATCTCTGAAATGAGCTCACTATAGGTATAGCAACTGAGCTCTCCAGGATCAAACACTTATTACTCCATTTCTAATAGTCCGCAATTAATCCAGAACATAGAGCTGCGTTGTTCATCATCCCCAAAAAATGCATATTAATCCATGTCGAAATCAGCTTGATGGTAATAGAGCTCATTGTTCTGGATATATCCATTGGAATATTCAATTTACAAGCTGAGGCAATCGAGCTCAAATGAGTTTATAAGCTGACCAACTTTACTAATTCAAACATGAACCGTTTTGAGGCAAGCTCAGGTTTGGAGCTCAAAATTGGATTTCAAAATAGTGTCAATATGAATAATAACGGAGCTCCTTATTCTGGATTTATCCAGAATCTTTAATGAAATAATAGTATGCAGACGATCCCTGAGAGCTCAATTTCTAAACTAAATAATCGTGTTCCTCAATTTGATATAGATGTAGAATAGGTATATATCTAAAGAACACTAGAAGCTGATTTCAGTCTTTCAACATTTAAGACTTTAAATTTTAAACTCAGACTTTAAATGGCGAATTAATATATACAGACTTTAAGCTTTATATTCAGAGAATGAGGGATGAGGGTACGAAAACGACTAGTTCCAACTCTAAATTCTGTTTTTCAACTCTAAATTCATGCTTTAAATTGTACCTTCAGAGATTAAAGTCTGAATTGAGATCACGCTTACACTAAATTCAACACGGGCCACTGTCTCAGTTTTAAGAAAAAATGCTTTGAACTCTGAATTTTGTCTTCAAAATACGCATTCAGTCTTTCAACATTTAAGACTTTGAATTCTAAACTCAGACTTTAAATGGCAAATTAATATTAGATTAGGTACTTGCTATACTAAAATATCTTGTATTTGTTTTTAATTCCTTAAACTCTGAATCCTTTCTTTAATCGCCGAATTCAATCTTTCACCATTTAAACTGAGACTTCAATCGCCGAACTGAATGGAAACTTTAAAATCTAGATTCTTCAGCATTTAATCCCGACTTCGGACTTTCAATACCTAATTGAAATATCAAAGAAGCTCGGTTTTTGTATTTAAGGCTTTAAACTCCTCAGCTACAACTCTGAATTGGTTCTTTAATCGCAGAATTCCGGTAATTTCATCATTTAAGACTTTAAATTTTAAACTCAGACTTTAATCATTCAATTTGAATGCAGACTTTAAAGTCTTGATTCAAATACCAACGTTTAATTCAGAGAATAATTTTACGAAAATGTAGAAGCGTCACCTTGATTTTTCTATATTTATGACATAATACTATGAATTCAGACTTTAGAGCTCTGAATATAGCCTTTAATCATCTAATTCAGACTCTTAACACCTAATGCACATACTTAAATTCTTTTATTTTGGTATTTACGGCTTTATATTCCTCAGCTACAAAATTAAATAAGACTTACACTGTGAATTTAGACCTAAATCTCCGAATTTAAAGTTTTAACCCTGAATTTAGGGATTCTTTTATATACAGACTTCCAATTCTGAATAAAATTAAAGTATGAATTCAGAGAACGGCTGTAGGAAAATATACACATTTAAACTCTGAATTATTTCTTTAATCGCAGAATTCCGGTATCAGCATTGAAGACGTTAAATTTTAAACTCAGACTTTAATCGCCGAATTCAGTCATTTAAATCTGAATAGAGACTTTAAAGTCTTTAAAATTAACCCTTGAAATTCCAAACTCGGACCTTAATCGACGAATTCAGACATTCAAATTTGAATGAAGACTTTAAAGTCTAGATTCAAATATCAACGTTTAATTCGGAGAGTTATTGTAGAAACCTCGACATTGGTTTATACTATGAATTGAGACTTTAAACTCTGAATGCAGCCTTTAATCGTTGAATCCAGGCTTTCAATATCCAATGGAAAAATTAAAGTATTTTCGTTTCAAATTAGGCTTGAACTCTGAATTGCGGCTTTAATCACCGAATTCAGGCCTTTGAATTTTTAAAGCAATCATACGAAAATTCTGAGACTGGGGTTTGGTTTAAATATTTAACCGACTGAGGCTTCGAGTGCTGAATTCAGATTTCCCATTTTGATTGAAATCTGAACGTAGACTTTAAATTCTAAATTCAGATATCAAAGTTGAACGAAAACGTAGAAGTGCCACTCTGAATTTTTTTATATTTATGATTTTAAGCTATGAATTCAGAGTTTATACTCCAAATGCAGCCTTTAATCGCCGAATTCAGACTTTTAATGGCTAATGCAAGTATTAAAATCTTCTCGCTTTGGCATTTAAAGCTCTAAATTCCTCATCTACAAAATTTAATAAGGCATAAGCTCTGAATTTAGGCTTATCTAAATCACCAAATTCAGATTTTTGACTCTGAATTTAGAGATTAAAAACTGAATTTATGAAAGGATTATACGAAAATCCTGAAAACCACTTGACAGGTGTTTCGTTTGAATATTTAACACATTAAAGGCCGAATTGAGGCTTCGATCGTCGAATTCAGGCTTTCAATTCTGAATGAAATTAAAGTGTAAATTTAGAGAATTGCTATAGGAAATATCTTGTATTTTTTGATTCTTTGAACTGTGAATCCTTTCTTTAATCGCCAAACTCAATCTTTCAGCACTTAAACTGAGACTTCAATCGCCGAACTGAATGAAAACTTTAAAATCTAGATTCTTCAGCATTTAATCCCGAATTCAGACTTTCAATACCTAATTTAAATATTAAAGAAGCTTGGTTTTTGTATTTAAGGCTTTAAACTCCTCAGCTATAACTCTGAATTGGATCTTTAATCGTAGAATTCCGGTAATTTCAGCTTTTAAGACTTGAAATTTTAAACTCAGACTTTAATCATTCAATTTGAATGCATATTTAAAGTCTTGATTCAAATATCAACGTTTAATTCAGAGAATAGTTTTACGAAAATGTAGAAGCGTCACCTTGATTTTTCTATATTTATTACTTAATACTATGAATTCAGACTTTAGAGCTCTGCATACAGCCTTTAATCATCTAATTCAGACTCTTAATACCTAAGCACATATTTAAAAATCTTTTATTTTTGTATTTAAGGCTTTATATTCCTCAGCTACAAAATTGATTAAGGCTTAAACTTTAAATTTAGACCTAAATCACAGAATTCAGATTTTTAACCTTGAATTTACTGATTTCAATTCTGAGTAAGATTAAAGTGCGAATTCAGAGAACAGCTGTCGGAAAATATCTGCATTTTTTTTAAATATTTTAAATTCTGAATTATATCTTTAATCGTAGAATTGCTGTAATTTCTGCATTTAAGACGTTAAATTTGAAACTCAGACTTCAATCTGAATAGAGACTTTAAAGCCTTTAAATTTAACACTTGAAATTCTGAACTCAGATATTAATCGTCGAATTCAGGCATTCAAATTAGAATGAAGACTTTAAAATCTAGATTCAAATATCAACGTTTAATTCAGAGAGTTATTGTAGAGACCGCGACCTTGATTTATACGATGAACTGAAACTTTAAACTCTAATTGCAACCTTTAATCATTGAATCCAGACTTTCAATATCTACCTAATATAAAAATTAAAGTCTTTTCGTATTGGAATTTAAGGCTTCTACCTTTTAAGCTTCAAAATTAAATAAGGCTTGAACTCTGAATTGAGGCTTAAATCGTCGAATTCGGGATTTGACCTTGAATTTAGAGATTAAAACCTGAATTTTTAAAGCCATCGGATCTTACGAAAATTCAGAGACTGTGGTGTGGTCTTAATATCTAACCAAGTGAGACTTCGAGCGCTAAATCCAATTCTGACTGAATTCAAAATTTGAACTCAGGAAATAGGATTCTGATTGTTCGGATTTAAGAATCTTAATTCTAAATTATTTATTGAAAATGATCGTCTCTAAAAATATATAATGAAAATTTTTGCCTCAGGTTCAAGTATCCATCAGCCTCCGGGTTCGACATCGATTTGGCAACACCCAAAAATCGATCAAAACAATAACACATCGTCGCCGGGCAGAGCCGACTTAAAACATCATAAGTTATACCCGCGGCCTCCCATGACGAACATCCACGGCGACCAATGGCGAGAGGCGGCGGCGTTAGGCTTTTGTTTTTTTTTCCAAAAAACGATTAAAGTAGGCGGCGACATGGTCGCTCGCAGGCGAGCCTCGTTCGCGGCGATCGGCGTGGTCGAGAAGGTAATTTAACTTTTATAAGAAGAGTTATCGCGATGTACAGGTACTTCTTTTTTAATGAGAGGAGTAGGTAGGTACTGATGCTCGCTATACATGATGTATCTAAATGAATATTAAATTACGATAACGCAGGAAGCTGGATATTTTTAATGAACAGTAGAGGGTTTATTACGTTGATAAAAAAAATGCAAATGTACAGGGTTTTCATTTATATTTTGACACTCACCCATGCACGGGATTTTTCATAAGAATAATTACACCAAAGGAGTTTTGTTGGTATTATCTTTTAAATCAAACAAAATAAACAAAAGAAGATCGCACAACAAAGAAATAATACCAATATTGTCCCTTTTAAATTGAGCACTCTGTATATTTGGTAACAGACCATATTTTCCTGATTTTAGAAATCATCGAGGTTGCCTTGATAAACAAAATGTTCGTTTTGTTTATTAAATTTTAGATTTGACACATGTCGAAGCAATTGTTTTAATATGTGTCAGAACGTGTTTTGTTATTTTGCAAGGCAATCTAGATCTCAGTTATCATATTTAAGACTTAAATATCTCGAAAAGGCTGAGCCGAATATCAACAAACTATATATTTTTGTAATCCGGGGAAAAGGATCTATTATTATATCTAAAAATATACAGGGTGTTCCATAAAAAAATAATGTTAGTCTTCGTGTGCTTATTTTTTTAAAACAATTAATTATAAAAATTTAGAGAACCGTCTAGAATTCATAACCAAAAAGATATATTAATTTCGTTACCCCCCTAAAAAAAGCAATAAAAGTAGTTGTATTAAATTCCTCGGTCGATCCAGACAAACGTCTGCGTTTCCCGCTGGGACGGGCTAAATAATAAAAATGATAAATCCACTCGGAATTCCAATAAACAGCCCCAAAACCAGGCGGCTCGAATCAAGTCTTAAAGACCCCTAGCTCTTGATAGGGCACCTCACGTGGCTCGTATGATGCCATAATTTATATCCTGTATATGAAAAATAAAACTACTAAAAATACATACAAATAATATTATATATAAAAAGTATAAACATTTTTGAACATATAAACCAGGATCGGTCAGCAAATGATTAGAAAAATACAAGAAAAAAAAAAGAAAATATTTTTACAGAGTGTATGAAATAATATAAAAAATAAGATTTATTAATTAAATAATGATAATAGAATAAAATAAAGGTACAAAAAATACATAAAAATATGACATAAAAAAAAACTCTAAAAGGAATAACAGGAGAGGTCAGCAAAGGATTAAAACTATCAAGAACAGAAATAAATTTTATAGACCTTATAAAATAACATAAAAAAGTAAACATGCAATAAATAAATAATAATGGTAAAATAGAATAAAAGTACTAAATATAGATAAAAGTATTACGTGTAAAAAGAATGGAAAAAATTCTGAAAAATCAAGAAATAGTGCTTATAAAATAGTATAACAAATAAACATGTAATAAATAGATAATAATACTAAATTAAAAAAAAATATATTAAAATACATAAATATATATTATATATAAAATGTATAAAAAATTCTACAGATAATGACAGGATAGGTCAGCAAAGGATTAAAATACGAAAAAAAAGAAAAGGTTTCAAAAGGGTTATAAAATAATATAAAAAATAAAACCCCCGTTTCAATAATTAGATGCAACAAATAGATAATAATAGTAAAATATAATAAAACTTCAATTACATCAAGAAAAAAAGACGTTTTATAGGGCTTATAAAAGAATATAAAAAGAAAACATGTAATAAATAGATAATAATGTTAAAATAAGAAAAACTACTAAAAAGTCATAAATATAAAATGTATACAAAATTTTGGACATAATGCAATAGGTCATCAAAAGACAGAAAAAAAAATAAAAAAAATGTTTTAAAGGGCTTATAAAATAGTATAAAACTCTCACCTTACAAATTACATGCAATAAATAGTAAAATAAAATAAAAGTTCATAAAAATATTACATATAAAAAATATGAAAAATTACGAACATAATGCCAGGATAGGTCAGCAAAGGATTAGAAAACAAAAAGAATTGAAAAGAAAGTTTTTTAAAGCTTATAAAGTAACACACTAATTACATGCAACAAATAGTAAAATAAAACTAAACTAGAGAAAATACATCAAAATATTGCATATGAAAAGTATACAAAATTCTGAGAAAGAAAAGAAAAGTTTCATAGATTATATAAAATATAAATAATACAACCTGTGTTTCACTAAATACGTACAATAAATAGATAATAGTAGCAAAATAAAATGAAATTACTAAAAATTCATAAAAATAGTGCATATAAAAAATATGAAAAATTCGGAACATAATGGCAGGATAGGTTAGCAAAGTATTGAAACAGGAGAAAAAATAAAATAAATGAGTTTTGTAGAGCTTATAAATATAAATAGCATGAAAAAATAAACATGTAATAAATAGATGTTAATAGTAAAAGAAAAAAATATTCATAAAAAGTGTAAACAATTCTGAACATAATAGCAAGATGAGTCAGCAGAGGATCAAAGCCATACAAGAAAAAATAATAGTTTTATGGAGAATACAAAATAATATCAAAAATAAAACCCCAGCTTTATTAATTAGATATAATAAATAGATAATAATATAGTGAAATAAAATAAAACTACTAAAAATTCATAAAAATATTGCAAATAAAATATATGAAAAATTCTGAATATTATAACAAGATAGGTTTGCAAAGTATTGGAAATATACGAAAAAAAAAGAAAATATATGAGTTTCATAGAGCTTATAAAATAGTATAAAAAATACACATGTAATAAATAGATGATAATGGTAAAATAAAAAAATATTACCTAAAAAGTGTAAAAAACTCTGAACATAATAGCAACGTGCGTCAGCAGAGGATCAAAACCGTACAAGAAATAAATAATAGTTTTATAGAGTATATAAAATAGTATCAAAAAATATTATATGCCTCACCTTTACAAGTACACAACTGAAGTGAAACTTCTGAGAGATATAAAGAGTTGAGTTTTAATTTTTTTAAGTTTTTTTCTCTAAACTTTTGCTCCCTGTTTCGACACTTTTTTTTTTTTTTTTCACCTTTTTTTTCGCGGAAAACCGAAATTCTCGAACTTTTTTTTAATATTTTTGTCTTTATTTCATTTTATTTTACTTTTATTAACTTTTCGAACAATCTTTTGTTTTTGAGTTTTTTTTTTATTTTTTTTTCTTATTTCGTTTTATAATGCTCTTATTAACTTTCCGGACATTTTTTACGTTTTTCAATTTTTTCCCATTTTCTCAAAAAATTTTGTTTTTTTTTGTCATAAAGCTTTTTTTCCCTCCCATTTTTGCCATCCCCGACCTCGTAGCTACTCTTTCGCCTTTTTTTCGCTGAAACCGCGTTTTTCAAACTTTTTTTAAATTTTTTCTCTTTTTATTTTTTTCTTATTTCGTTTTTAAATACTTTTATTATCTTTCCGAATATTTTTTTACGTTTTTTTTCAAATTTTTCCCGATTTTTCGAAAAATTTTGGGTATCCGGGGAGGTGGTAGTTTAAATAAAATAAAACTACTAAAAATTCATAAAAATATTGCATATGAAAAAATCTAAATATAATGACAAGAGAGGTTAGCAAAATATTAGAATAATACAAGAAAACGAAATAAATAAGTAGAGCTCATAAAATATTATAAAATAATGAAAGGCCTCGCTTCATTAATTGCATACAATGAATTGATAATAATAGTAAAATAGAACCAAACTATGTAAAATACATGTAAAGAAAGATTACATAACTAAAACACTCTCTTCATTAATTAATGCAATAAATATATAACAGTAGTAAAATAAAACCAAACTAGAAAAAATATATGAAAAGATTACATAAAAAGTATGAAAATGTTTTAATATAATGACAAGATAGGTCAACAAAGAATTAGGACAATACATGAATAGGAAAATAAAATAAATAAGAGAGCTTATAAAGTAGTATAAAAATATATATCCTCGCTTCATTAATTACATACAATAAATAGATAATAATAGTAAAATAAAATAAAAATACGAAAAATACATAAAAATATTACAAAAAAAAATTTAAACATAATGTTAGAATAAGTCATCAGAGGATTAGAACAGTACAGGAAAAATTTTTATAGAGTATATAAAATAGTATTAAAAAAATAAAACCGGCTCTTTATTAATTACATACAATAAATAGATAATAATGATAAAAATACTACTAAAAATACATAGAAATATTAAATTTAAAAAATATAAAAAATTCTGAACATAATGCCAGAAAAGGTCAGCAAAGGATTAGCATAATATAAATAAAAAGGAAAAAAATAAGTTTCATAAAGGTTATAAAATAGTATAAAAAAATTAACCCACTTCATTAATTGCATACAATAAATAGACAATAATAGTAGAATAAAACAAAACTGCATAAATACATAAAAAGATTACATAATAAAGGCATTAAAGTTTCTGAACATGATGGCATGATAGATCAGCAAACGATTAGAACAATAGAATAGAAAAAGAAAATAAATAAGTTTAATAGAGCTTATAAAATAACATAAAATAATTATAAAAACCCTCGCATCATTAATTACTTAGAATAAATAGACAATAATAGCAAAATAACATAAAGCCATGAAAAATACATGAAAAGATTACAGAAAAAATATATAAAAAATGTTTAATATAATAGCACAGAATTAAAACAGTACAAGAAAGAGAAAAGAAAATAAATAAGTTTTATAGAGCTTATAAAATAGTATAAAAAATAAAGCCCTCGCTTCATTAACTACATGCAATAAATCGATAATAATAGTAAAACAAAACAAAAGTACTAAAAATACATAAAAATTTCGAAAAAGTATAAAAAATTCTGAACAGAATACCAGGATAGGTCAGGAAAGAATTAGAACAGTATAAAATAAAAGGAGAAAAATATACGTTTTATAAAGCCTATAAATGAAAATTATACCTTCGCTTCATTAATAATTACTTACAGACAATAATACTAAAATAAACAAAGCTACGAAAATATAGAAAAATATTGACAATTATGGTAATACAACAAAAAAAATAAGTTTTATAAATCATATAAATTAGCATGAAAAATAAAACTATTTTTTATTACGCATGCATCATAATCAACGATTATCGCACGCTGTAGCGTGCATAAAATGATGTTTATGGTGCGCCTACCTTTTTAAAGGTTGCTATAGAAACATTTGATCATGTCAAATGTGACAGATTAATATATTCGTCAATATATCCCTTAAGTTTAATATTTAAAGCATTTTTGAGATTATGATGCATTCGTAATAAAAAATAGCGTATGATATACGTGTATAAGAGGCCTTTAAAGCCCTTGCAACTTACAAAACACTCCGCTGCGCGTCGTGTTTTGAAATATGTCGCGCGTGCTTTAAAGGCCCTCTTATACACTTATATCATAATATACTATTGTATTGGTTGGTTCAACATCGAAATTTGATTTTTCATGATTACTCCGCTTATTCTTACGTTGATGATTTCTTGGCCGCTCGTTCCTCGACTGTAGCAATAAAAATGATTTATTCCCGAATATTAGCAAATTTCCCATGGTCAACCGTGGCTAATACTTAACTCCGGCAGAAAATCGCAATTGTATCCGGGCACCCCAAATATTTTCGTCTTCCGTTTCGGGAAAATCCCGCATTGTCCAGGAAAAAGGGGGAACGGTGAATGGTCGCAATATTGTAATGCCCGAGTTACGCTACTTGTAAAATCTGATGTATTACAGATAGATACCGGTACATCTGCACCAATAGCGGCCCTGTTACTTTTATGACTTTTTTCTAAACTTTGCGCAATGTTGCCAAATATTGCATTTTTGGTGAACTACCTAGTCATTTAAAGAAAAGTTCTTATCAGTAATATTATCAAAGAGCAAATTCCATAAGAGAAAGTTTACCAAAAAATAAAGTCAATGGAAACACAATATAAGCGACATATTATCGAAAAACAAATTCGTGGAATAAAAATAATCCTAAAAATATTATAGAAATATAATCAAAAGCTAAACTCAATGGAAAAAATATCAGCGACAAAAATATTCCAATAAAATTAAATTCAAAAGAATATCAGTAAAAGACAAACAATGAAAACATATCACCGAAAATATAGACAAGAAAAATATCGCAAAATAATAATATCAAATGACAGGTTGCAAAAAAAACTAACTGAACAAGAATATCATCAAAAAGAAAATCCCTGAAAAATGTTACTTATAACTATCACCGAAAAAAAATGTTGAAAGAAGATTGAAAATATAATATCATCAAACAAAAGATAATAAAAATGTCATTAAAAGCTAAAATCAACGAAGAAATATCAGTGACAAAAATATAAACAGAAAACCTAATGAAAACATTGCTACCTTCGCAGTAAATAACTGGAACATAATCCCCAGGGGAAATATCATTGAAAAGCAAATCCCTTAATGATATGAATTGGTGCGGAGGATCTGTTTCATTCCCCGAAATCCTAAATTTCCCGCATTAAGAGCAATATATTTGTCATGGTGTTGTTATAGGAATCCTAATCTGATCTCATATGATTTCATATCTGTCTGGATGAATCCAAATGACCCTCCCTCTGGACGGGACGCGTCTGTTTTGATAAGGCTTTTGACGGAGCAAACGTCATGAAAAATTGCTTTTATCTCTAATTGGGCATATTCTGGGATAAAAGGGACACAATACGCTATGATACCAGTTCATAGGATTTATTCATTATATGGAAATACACTATTTAAATGAGTACCGTAAATTATTCAATCCGTTGAGTTCTAATGAGTTGAGGAGTGAAACGTGTTCATCAAGGCTTAGCTATTGAAACTCCACTTGCAATGTTACTATTCCTACACTCTTATTGTTCTTGTAGACTGAATTCAGGTTTTAAGCTCTGGATGCCAATTTCAGTGTCTAAATTCAGACTGTACACGAAGAATTCATATCTTAGGCCTGATTTCAAGCTTTAAACATTTGTTTATCATTTTAAAGTCCGAAATATGAATTCAGGGCGTAAGGAACGATTTTAGATTTAGACCTTTGTATTCATAATTGAATCTATGAATGTAGACTTACAACCATAATGAATTTAAATTTTAAAATATTAACTGAGAAGTCTGAATTCAGACTCTGAACCTTGAATGCCGTTTTCAAAGTCCAAATTCAGACTGCAACCTGATAATTCATATATCTAGCCCTGAATTCTAGTTCTAAACATTTATTTAACAATTTAAGGTCTGAATTAATAGTTAAAAGTTTGAATTCCTGCTTAGCAATCTGAATTCAGGGCCATAAGGCCCGATTTTAAAATTTGAATTTTGCATTCATATTTGAATTTCTGAATACAGGCTTACAGCGATCATGAATTTAAATTTCATATTATTAATTGGGAAGTCTGAATTCAGACTTTAAGCTCTGATGCAGGTTGCAAAGCTAAATTCAGACTACAAGCTGGAATTCAAGCTCTAAACATTTACTTAACGATTCAAAGTCCGAATTCATAGTTTAATGTTTGAATCTCCGTTTTGCAATCTGAATTCAGGGCTTAAAGTCCGATTTTAGAATTTTAAATTTGCATTCAGATTTGAATCTATAAATATAGGCTTACAATCAACATGAATTCAGATTATAATATATTAATTGTGAAGTCTGAATTGAGACTTTAAGCTCTGGATGCCGATTTCAAACTCTAAAGTCAGACTACAGCTTATAATTGCTATGTTAGACCTGAATTCAAGGTCTGAACATTTACTTAACAATTCAAAGTCTGAATTCATAGTTTAAAGTTTGAATCTCCACTTTGCAATCTGAATTCAGGGGAAGTCTGAATTGAGACTTTAAGCCCTGGATGCCGATTTCAAACTCTAAATTCAGACTACAAGCTGATAATTGCTATGTTAGACCTGAATTCAAGCTCTAAACATTTACTTAACAATTCAGAGTCCAAATTCAAAGTTTAAAGTTTGAATATCCGCTTAAGAATTTTAACTGTGCATTCAGAACTGAATATGTGAACATAGACTTACAACCATCATGAATTCAGATTTTAAAATATTAATTGGGAAGTTTGAATTGAGACTTTAAGCTCTGGATGCCGATTTCAAACACTACATTCAGGCTACAAGCTGATAATTGCTATATTAGACCTGAATTTAAGCTCTAAACATTTACTTAACAAATTAAGAGTCCGAATTCACAGTTAAAAGTTTGAATCTCCGCTTAAGAATAGAAACTTTGCACTCAGATTTGAATCTGTGAATATAGACTTACAACCATCATGAATTCAGATTTTAAAATAATAATTGGGAAGTTTGAATTGAGATTATAGGCTCTGTATGCCGATTTCAAACTCTAAATTCAGACTACAAGCTTATAATTGATATGTTAGACCTGAACTGAAGCTCTAAATATTTACTTAACAATTCAAAGTTTGAATTCATATTTCAAAGTTTGAATCTCCGCTTTGTAATTTGAAATCAGGGCTTAATGCCCGATTTTAGAATTTTAACTTTCTATATTCAGATTTGAATCTATAAATATAAACTTACAACCATCATGAATTCAGATTTTAGAATATTAATTGGGAAGTCTGAATCGAGACTATAGGCTCTGGATGCCGATTTCAAACTCGAAATTCAGACTACAAGCTTATAATTGCTATGTCAGACCTGAATTGAAGTTCTAAATATTTACTTAACAATTCAAAGTCTGTATTCATAGTTTAAAGTTCGAATCTCCGCTTTGCAATCTGGATTCAGGGCTTAAGGCCCGATTTTAGAATTTGAACTTTGCATTCAAATTTAAATCTATAAATATAGGTTTCCAATCATCATGAATTCCGATTTTATAATATTAATTGGGAAGTCTGAATTGAGATTTCAGGCTCTGAATGTCTATTTCAAACTCTAAATTCAGACTACAAACCGGTAATTGCCATATTAGACCCGAACTCAAGCTCTAAGCATTTACTTAACAATTCAAAGTCTGAATTCATAGTTTAAAGTTTAAATCCCCGCTTTGTAAATTGGATTCAGGGCTTAAGGCCCGATTTTAGAATTTGAACTTAGTATTCAGATTTAAATCTATGAATATAGACTTACAACCATCATGAATTTAGATTTTAAAATATTAATTGGGAAGTCTGAATTCAAACTTTATGCTCTGGATGCTAAATTCAGAGTCTAAATTCAGATACTTGCAAGTTGAAAATTCATACCTTAGACCTGAGTTCAAGCTTTAAACATTTACTTAACATTTCAAAATCTGAATTTAAAGGTAAAAATCTAAATTCTCGCTTTGCAACCTAAATTCAGGGCTTAAGGCCCTATTTAGAAATATAAACTCTAAATTCAGATTCGAATATCTGAGACTTACAACCGTAAATTCAGACTTTAAACTAAGATGAAATATTTAGCACGACGCGGTGGGAAAGATAGACCTGCTCTAATTATTTTTAACCATCATGAATTGAGATTTTAAAATATAAATTCGGAGGTCTCAATTCAGATTTTAAGCCCTGAATGTCAATTTAAAAGCTCAAGTTCAGACTGCAAGTTGAGAATTCATACCTTAGATCTGAATTCAAGCGTTAAACATTTAATTATCGTTTTAAGAATTCATACATTAGACCTGAATTCACGCTTTAAAAGTTTACTTAACATTTTAACGTCCCAATTCAATGTTAAAAACCTGAATTCCCGTTTTGTAATGTTAATGCAGGTCTGAATTGAAGCTTTATTGCCTTAATGATATCATTTATTTCTTGCAATGTAATGCAATTCAAAGTTCAAATTTTGAAAGCTTCAAATTCAGTCCAGAGTCTAAATTTTAAAATAATATAATGAATTACTTAATTCAACTTTAAACACTTAATTCGAATTCCCCGCTTTGCAAAATGAATTTAGATTTGAATATATGAATATTCACATACAACCGTCATGAATTCATATTTTTAAAGGTGAATTCGGAGATCTGAATTGAGACTTTATTGTCTTGATGAAATCGTTAGTACCGCGGTACGAAAGGTTGGAAGAACTACTGTGGTTTTCTATTTTTTTTTGTAATGCATTGTAATTTAGAGTTGAAATTTTGAAAGCTACAGATTCAGTTTTATAATACCTATAAATTCAATTCAAACTTTAAAAACTTAATTTAAAAATTAAAGTTTAAATTCAGGGATTAAGGACCGATTTAGGAATTTAAACTCCGAAGGTAGACTTAAAATAAGGTGAAATCTTAAGCATCACAGTGGAGAAGGGTAGATCAACTGCTCTGTAACGTAATGTAATCAGAATCAAATTTTAAATGCCTTAGATTTAATAATTCAAAAACTTAAAGGTTCGAAAACTCAAAATGATGAACGTTTTAATTCTGATTTGAATCTATGGATGCATGCATTAAATCCTGCATCTAGCCCGGATTCAAATTTAAATAATAAAAACTAAAGTAAATATCTCTAAATCAATGATTTTCTTAAATCCTGACCGGGTTGAAATTAAATTTCCCCCACACGTCAAATAAACCAGCGGGGCGGCAGATTTACCGCCGGCATTTGACTTTACAATGTTCTCCCGTTTGCTCTGTGACATCTTTGCTTTTCCTCCCCTATCTTTTGTCTTTATTTCGGTTATTTACCCTTTTCGGAACATTTGTATTATTATTTTAGCTTCTCGATTTATATCGTTCTTTTATTAAATTATAGACACCACTTTCACTTCAAATTCCGAATTCGGCCTGATGATATTCTGTGATCAAACTAAAGAAACCCATAACATAGATAAATCAATATCAAGTGTCCTGCTGGTGACAGAATAAAATTATGCGACGCGCCTTCAATAATAAAATGATAATTACATCCTTGGCTAGGATAATGTTCATCAGCACATGAGCACACTCATAATAGTATCAAATGTCCTGCTGTCGCTAGATTAAAATCAGTGACGTATCGTAAATCGCCAGCCCATATTTCATTAAAAAAAAGGCCTTAACATTGTTTAAATTTGGCAACGTCGAAGGGCCACACACGTCATGCTAATCCTCTTTTGTTCGCAGATTGGCCAGCAGCTCAGTCCTCCTAGCCTCGGTAGGCCTCGCAAAAACAAAACGACAAACACGTTTACGCGACATCGGCCACCGCCGATACTTTTATTTTTCTGTGTCTCCTTTTCCATCCTGTCATATTCTTAGTTTTGTTCTTCATTCGTCGTTTCGCGTGTTTTTTTTCCTTGTCCGCGATGGACGCGGCACTGCCTACTTGTCTTTATTAAAACAGGTTTCAATTTCATATAATTGATTTAGTTGATGGTTTTTTAAGTAAAAAGTGGCGCTGGATGTTTACTGGTCACGCGCTCTCTTTTTGCGTTTTTTTTGCGCTCGACCGAGCATAATACGTTTGTTTCCTAGAATTTTAAACCCCTCTTTAGTCATTATACATGTACGCGAGAATATAGTTAATTATGGTTTAATAATTGGCAACCGCGCAATGTCATTGAAATTGCCGAAACGTCGCATAAATCACGTAATTGAACGAATTATCACGATCGCTTACATGTAAACCATGCAGAAGCACCAGCGTATGTATAATTCCGGCGGCGTTGCCAGACTCAATCTGCATTCAGAGACGAGCATGTCAATTTTTTTAGGTCAGGTGAATTCGAAACTAGGAAACTTTCTTGGAATTGGCAATACTGGTTTTCTAATGATTTTCCTGTTTTCTGAAAATTTTCTTTGCTTCCCTAGAAATGGAAAATTCCCTTAGTCCCCTAAATAGTTTGATATTTCTATAAATTTGGCAAAACTGATTGGATAATTTTTTTCGCATAAACAAACTGATGATTTTCTTAATTTGGGTTCGAAATTCTCTTGATTCTGTAAAAATTTCCTTGAAATTTCCTTAGAATAAAGAAGTTTTTCTAAACTTGCAACGCTGATTGACCCTTATAGTAGAGGTTGGGTTAGTTAATTACAAGTGCACCAAAAAAATCTGGAAACTAGGAAACTTTCTTGGGATTGGCAACACTGGTTTTCGAATGATTTTCCTATTTTCTGAAAATTTTGCATCCCTAGAAATGAAAAATTCCCTTATTCCCCTAAATAGTTTGAAATGTCCATAAATTTAGCAACACTGATTGGATAATTTTTTTTCGCATAAATAAACTAATGATTTTCTTAATTTGGGTTCAAAAATCTCTAGATTCTGCAAAAATTCTCTTGAAATTTCCTTAGAATAAAGAAGTTTCCCTAAACTTGGCAACACTGATTGAACCCTATAGTAGAGGTTGGGTTAGTAAATTACGACTGAACCAAAAAAGAATCTGAAAACTAGGAAACTTTCTTGGGATTAGCAACACTGGTTTTCTAATGATTTTCCTGTTTTCTGATTTTTTTTTGCTTCCCTAGAATGTTGAAAAATTCTCTTAGTCCCCTAAATAGGTTGAAATGTCCATAAATTTGGCAACACTGATTGGATAATTTTTTTCGCATGATTGAACTAATGATTTTCTTAATTTGGGTTCAAAATTCTCTTGATTCTGCAAAATTTTCCTTGAAATTTCCTTAGAATAAAGAAGTTTCCCTAAACTTAGCAACGCTGATTGACCCCTATAGTAGAGGTTGGGTTAGTAAATTACAAGTGCACCAAAAAAATCTGAAAACTAGGTAACTTTCTTGGGATTGGCAACCCTGGTTTTCTAATGTTTCCTATTTTCTGAATATTTTTTTTGGCTGTTCTAGAAATTAAAAATTACCTTAGTCCCCTAAATAGTTTGAAATGTCCATAAATTTGGCAACACTGATTGTATAATTTTTTTCGCATAAATAAACTAATGATTTTCTTAATTCGGGTTCAAAATTCGCTTGATTCTGTAAAAATTTCCTTAGAATAAAGAAGTTTGCCTAAACTTAGCAACGCTAATTGACTCCTATAGTAGAGGTTGAGTTAGTTAATTACACTTTCTTGGGATTGGCAACACTGGTTTTCTAATCATTTTCCTCTTTTCTGAAAATTATTCTGCTTTCCTAGAATGTTGAAAAATTCCCTTAGTCCCCTAATTAGTTTGAAATGTCCATAAATTTGGCAACACTGATTGGATAATTTTTTTCGCATAACTAATGAGTTTCATAATTTGGGTTCAAAAATCTCTAGAATCTGCAAAATTTCTCTTGAAATTTCCTTAGAATAAAGAAGTTTCCTTAAACTTGGCAACGCTGATTGAACCCTATAGTAGAGGTTGGGTTAGTTAATTACAACTGCACCAAAAAAAAATCTGAAAACTAGGTAACTTTCTTGGGATTGGCAACCCTGGTTTTCTAATGTTTCCTATTTTCTGAATATTTTTTTTGGCTGTTCTAGAAATTAAAAATTACCTTAGTCCCCTAAATAGTTTGAAATGTCCATAAATTTGGCAACACTGATTGTATAATTTTTTTCGCATAAATAAACTAATGACTTTCTTAATTTGGGTTCAAAAATCTCTAGATTCTGCTTTAGAATTTAGACTTTTAACTCTAAACTTAAACTTTAAATCTGAAATCACCACTAAGCAGTCAAATTTCCTCAATTCTTCGCCTATTGGCAACACTGCGAAGTTAGCTCCGACAGTGTTGTCAATTTTTATCGAATATCCTTGATTTTTAATTTTTCTGGCACCTTTTATTTGAATGGTTCGCTTTTGTCCACGAACTTATAAACGGCAGATGTCAGCACTATCGTGCCTCCATTTGACATCTGTCATTTGATAATTTAGGTAATTTTTAATTTAATGTTATATATAACATAAAATAATTGAGTGTTACAGTTAAATTTATTGAAAATTGGCAAAATTTCTGCATATTGGCAACATTGCTAAGGCTGGGCGAAGCGCGAAGGTAGCGCCAACAACGTTGTCAATTTTTTCTAATATATTTGAATTTGCATTCTTCTAACACCTTTCGTTTGCTTGCATATGGCACTGGTAGGTGCCATTAGATACTTTTTCTCATTATTTCATAGCTTATTAACTGACTATCTTAATTGAATTCTGATTCGAAGCATTATTTGGAAAATTCTTTGAAAATCGAAAGTCTCTCCAATCATTGGCAACATCGCTTCGATCGCAACATATCGAAACAACGAATTTGTGGGCGGAGCGAAGCCCGGAAGTAGCTCACACAGCGTTGCCGAACTTTTTCGAATATCCTTGGATTTGAGTTTTACTTGATACATTTTGATTAATTTGTTGGATTTTGTCTGACGACAAAAATTTGAGCCTTTCGTGCCTTCATCCAGCATTTGCCAGACGCCACTGGATATTTTTTCTTTTGAAAGAGTGGGCTTTTGCCAGTATTTCATTATCAACTGACTCTGATTCGTACATAACATGAAATAATTGACTTCTGCAGAACTTTTCGTCCTTTGGCAACATCGCTGCGATCGCAACATGTCAAAACAACAAGTGGGCGGGGCGAAGCTCGAAAGTAGCTTACACAGCGTTGTCAAACTTTGGATAAAGGTTCTTCTCGCATCTTCCATTTAATTTGTTGGATTTTGTCTGGCTAAAATGTTGGCTCTTGTTTGACAAAGAAAAATTGTCACCCTAGTGACTTCATTTAGCATTTGCCAGATGTCACTGTATAATTTTTCCTTAGAAAGAGTGATGGGTTTTTCCCAGTATTTCATTATCAACTGACTCTAATTCGGTGCAAAACATGAAATAATTGACTTCTACAGGACTTTCCGTTCATCGGCAACATCGCTGCAACCACAACTCGTTGAAACAACGAATAAGTGGGCGGGGCAAAGCTCGAAAGTAGCTCACACAGCGTTGTCAAACTTTGGATTAAGGTTCTTTTCGCATCTTTCATTTAATTGAGTGGATTTTAACAGGTAAAAATGTTGGCTCTTGTTAGACAAAGAAAAATTGCCTTCCTTGTGTCTTCATTTAGCCTTTGCCAGATGCCATTTGAATAATTTTTCCTAAGAAAGAGTGGGCTTTTCCAAGTATTTCGTTAACAACTGACTCTGATTCGGTGCAAATCATGAAATAATTGACTTCTACAGAACTTACAGTTCATTGGCAATATCGCTGCGACCACAACTTGCCGACGACACAACAAAGAAGTGGGCGGGGCGAAGCCCGGAAGTGACTCACACAGTGTTGTCAAACATTTTCAAATATTTCTTTGGCGTTCTTTTATCAATGGTGCGTGAATTTGTACTAACCCAAGCTAATGTAAAACGCCAAGTGTAGATGTACCATAAAATAATTGGCTGCTACATACAGCTACATACTCTAATAATCGACGGTCGCTTGCAGTGAAGTGAACTCGTACAAACACGTGATTTAACGGTAATCAAAACGAACATAAAATATTTTTCCGCAGTTGATTAATACTAACTGTTAAGTACTTGTGTGATAATTTATGAAGGTATAGACTTAGGTAATTTATTACCGGCTAAAGACAGTAGCTTGAAGCGTAATGCGGTTTTCTACACTACCATTATAATAATTTAGAGATCGTCGATGCGATGATAGATCATTCGTATTAAAAGGGAAACCATTTCTTTATTCGCTTCGATTGCCTTATTGCTTGACGTTCGACTTGTACCGGGTGGGTGTCTTTAAATTTGGTCTATTTTGGTCTTACAAAGCGCTGACAATAGAGGGGTCAGTCACCCTCACAATATTATTTTTTTTTAAATCCTCGGAGCTGTCTGAAAGTCAACACAAACACCGTGGCACCCCGGCGGCCGGACATCGACAAACATTATCCATTCAAATGCATATATGAAAGGCAAATATTCATTCGGGGGAGAGATACATTTCTTTTGACGGACAAAATGAGTTTGCCGTATTTTTTCCACCCTCCTTTGAGACGCGAGACGAGATAGCGACACCGTCGGGGCGCGGACAACTGACCACTTTTGACCCCCTTTGGGGAATTTGTTTTGCCTTCGAGTGGGCGCTTTCGTAATGGGACAGGCATAACGCCATGTTGACATGTTTTTTCTCATGTTTAAATAATGAATAATAGTACCAGCCTTAGATTCCCAAACTAAAATGGCTCCGCATCTTGCAGCGCGATGAAACTGAAGCCTAAGTATGACGTAATAATCGTTCAGTTTTCCGTCCGTCAAGACAAATGGCGAGGAAACTGCCTATAATCATTCTAGATTTAAGAGGCGACAAGTGGCAGTGTAACGAAGTACTATGTTAGTATCTTTATCTCGAATTTAAATTTAATAATTATATGAGTTAAGCGCGTTATAACTGTTTAATAGGGCGATGACTAAGTATGACGTAATATCCGTTCAGTTCTCCGTTCGTCATTTCGGCACTACGATATCTTCAAGGAGGATCTCACGCGATTAGAAATAGTTATATTGATTATTCCAAAAATTGGAAACAGCCGAATGTGACGTTTACAAATTTATCAGCTAAAAATTTGACAGATACGATGTCTTACTGAATTTTTTTTAAAGCTGCCACCTATGCACCAAACCTATTCAAGTTTCCGATTGTCTAAAATCGTTTTAAATATTTCACATAATTGGCAGCTTTCCTGTTTGCTATTTCGATTAACAAGTAGAGAAATTCAACATTCAAAAGATCAAAGAAATAAGACAATGCGCAGATCAATGAACACAATGCATAGATCAAAGAAGCAAAACAATTAAATAGAGCAGCAGCAGCAGCAAACGAAATATACACAACGTGGGATGTGAAATAATTGAACATGAGATTGAAAAAGATCAAGAAGACGAACATTGAGAAGATTAAGGAAACAAAACATAGAACGAAAA
This sequence comes from Pissodes strobi, assembly GCA_016904865.1. Taxonomy (NCBI): domain Eukaryota; kingdom Metazoa; phylum Arthropoda; class Insecta; order Coleoptera; family Curculionidae; genus Pissodes; species Pissodes strobi. The sequence continues at coordinate 23,985 of MU188407.1, forward strand.
ACCAAAATATTAAAATTATTGAAATAATCAAGGAAACAACATTGAACAGCTGATTTTGGGACAAGCCTTATTTACAAGATGCACAGTTGAATCAGAAATTGGTTTTCTCTAAAACAACGTCGACTTTGAAATAATTAAAATAAAGCATTAAAATCCAAATGATATAGATAAAGAATCGAAAGACAAGACAATGAAGATCAGAGAGACAAAGCAATAGATGAAGAAAATAAAGCATTGAATAGATCAGGGAAACAGAAGAGTGCATAGATAAAAAAAAACAAATAAAACACTACATATGGATCAAGAATCAAGAGGCAATAAATATCAAAAACACAAAACAAAAAATAAAACATTACGTAAATTAAAGAATACCAAATATTAAAACATACATTAAACAAGGTAAACATCAAATCATATATCTCAAGAGACCAAGATATGGATTAAAGAAACAAACAATATACAAATCGAAGAAACAAATAATTGAAATAGATCAAGTAGACAAAATTTTGAAAGAACCAAAACGCAGATCATGAAAAGTAATAGTAAAATTAGTTAAGTAAATAAAATTTTGAGAAAAACATAATTAATTGATGGACGGTTTATTCAAAAAATAAATCTCTCACAGTACAACATTAACTATAAAGTAACTGAAATAAAAATAATATAAATCATGAATCAGGAGGCAATAAAACTCAGAAACACAAAACAACAAAAATAAATCAAATATTAAAATGATCAAAGAAACAAAACGTTTCGAAATTAGAGAAAACATAATATTAAAACATAAATTAAACAAGCAACACAGTGAAATAGAAGAAACAAACAAAACGTAATTAACGATCCGCTAATTAAATCAGAAGTTGAATATTCTATAAAATACCTTCGACTATGAAAAAACTGGAATAAAACATCAGAGACCTAATCATATCGATCAAGAGACAAAACAATGAAGATCAAAGAAACGAGACGTTGAAGTATATAAAGAAAATAAAACATAGATTTTGAAGTAGATTAAGACAATAAAATAATGAAACAATGAAGCACTGCAAAAGCCTAGTTGACATTCAGTTTAATTAAAAAATTAATAATTAACAAAACAAGATCGATTGACAAGTAATTGAAATAAATAACCATTAAAACAGAGTTTTATCCACAATACCGAAACAGAATTTTTGCACTCGACGCGCGTTTCAATAATCATGTTAGCATCATCAGGAGACGATTAAAACTCAGTTTTATATATTTATTATATTTAAACAGTATCTTAAAAATACAGAATTTTGAAGACATCTGGAAATACTAATTAGCTTCTTATATGGGAGATTTAATATGGATTTTTAATCTGTGTCCTTGAGAAGCTCGAAAATCTCACCAGTCGTCCGACTTTTCAATTAC
>MU188407.1:49077-62861 GCA_016904865.1 Pissodes strobi
ATTATAATGAAAATTTACTATGCTGTCGGGCCATCATCATCATCATCATCATCTCAAAAACGATCGCCCATCATCGTACTACGTATGCATAGCCCGAAAACAAGCAATGTCATCGTCGGCACAAAAACGTCATTAATCGGCCATTTAGTGCGTGTTCCAGTCAAGGCGGCGGCGACCGCTAAAACAAAAGCCGAGCGCCCCGCCGCTAGCGCCGCCACCCACCGCGCTACGGTCGCGCGAGACAAATGAACGTCGGAGAGGAATACATGCGTCATTGGCTAACGAGTCGGTCCAGAGATGCCTTTAAGAAGAAATTTGATTTTATGTAATACGTAGGTACGTATATTTAGGCATCCACCAGGGTTTATTATATAAGTTCGAGAAAAAGTGTTTATATCAATGTTTATAAAACCAGCATTACTTTTTCACATTGAATGGCCTATATGTTTTCTGCTATTTCAACAATATATAGTTTATGGTTCAACCACGCAGAAATGTATCCTTGTCCTCGTTTGGGGAAATTCAGTTATACACGGTCTGACAACCCTGGCGCTGGTTAGTAGTCAAACAGCTCCCCCGTGGGAATAGAGATGTTTTGCGTTCTTCAAGTCTATCGAATGTAGATCGATAAGTATACATCCCTATTACACCTTTTCTTCCCATGTGAGAGCTGTTCCAGAAAAGAAGCCGCTTATACGAAAATCGCATGCTTCTAATAACAATACCCCCTGGATCATGCATTCAGGGTTAATTACATTATTTCTTGCGATTTTGCTCGTCGGATGGTTTTACATGCGGAAACAGGCCATTATTATTACTGCCCTTCGCGCCATTAGTTCAACAATCCCGCGATTCCGATGCCCCGACAGCTTATCAATTAACAGCGTCCTCCGTGGTCGTTAAGGATTACTTAACGACGCTTGACCGATGTTGGCCAAACAATGCCCTTTACGACATACGTAATTCAATAGGGCAATGAGGATCACAAAGGGCACAATAGCCTCGGACAGGACGTATGCGTGCGTTTCGGCACAATGACGCGGGACGTGGTTGGGTGATTGATTCGGCCGTGTCACGAGAATTTTAAAGCATCGAACGTACTCCTGAAGAACATACTTACCCAAATTAGATTGGATTAAAAAGAAGACACAAGTTGGAAAATGGCGGCTTGGCGCCCTTTTGGAGCACTTTTCAATTGTTTTAAATCAATTTTCGTCCTTGATTCATCCCCAAAATTAATAGACTTGAAGGACGAAAATTACTTTAAGATAAATTTAACGATTTCAAGATGGATGGCGGTCAGCCAAATTTTTTTAAAAATGGAGGTCGAATGCCATTTTAAGGGGGCACTTTTAAAGCTATTTTCATCCATAATTCATTCCCAAAATTTCGAGCCGATTAACCTAACTTTTTCAAGATGGCGTTCAACCATAAATCTAAATGGTGCATTACGTCGTTTGCGAACAGCTGAGATATAATCATAGTCAAGCCATAGACGCAGTCAGCGTTTAATTCGCTGAAAGGTCGGACCTTTTACGTCTATACGTACCTACCTACCACTTACCTACTTAAAATTGAATCGCTAACTACCGCAGCGCTTTCAATATGCATATGAATGTTTCAGCTCTTAATTACAAGGCGTCCAATCGCATGCAAATAGCGGGTTTAGTAACTCGGTCTTAATACTTAAAGTGCTCATTACAGTACGCAGAGATATTATCAAAGGAGACCCGGGACCCTCCTTTTTGCGATCTACTTCTTATCGGGCCCGAGACCTACCAAGAAGGTCTTAGGTAATATTCTTCCACTTTGTTGCTTATTGATGGAAATTGCGCTTTTTGCGAGCCCGGGTACAGATTGTGATATAATATGCATCCCTAGGTTGGGTTAGTTTGGATTAATTTTGGCCCGCGTTTGTCGCAGGCATTTCGTAATTTAAATTTAATTCAATGATAACGATTTATTATTGTGCCGCCTATGTCCGAAGCGTTCGGGTGATTTCGGAAAGGACGACAGTCACAGAATAGAAAACAATCGGAATGTTAGCCTGTCACCGGCACCTTTGATCTTCCGGAGGTACACACCGATATGTTATTACTTAGACGAGAAACCAGGGGCGTAGTTAATATATTTGTGAAAACTGATGTTCAAATATTTTACAAATCATATGCAGGATGACCCATTGGTGTGAGGAAGTAAGATTTCACCATTTCCATAATAAATAAAGTTGAAAAAAATAGTTTTATATATACATGGTGGTTCAAAGAAGCGCTGTGTATCAAAATTATGCTTTTTAAAATGGCATAACCTATAAAATATTCAAATTTCTAATATTACAAAAAAACGACAAAAACATGGGTTAGTTTGGGTTGGCTCTCCCTTTCCGGAGGATAATAAAATAACGAAAAAATTACCAAAAATTAATTAAGAAAAATGAAAGGTACATTAAAAAAAATCAACGAATACTGAAATAATATGGCTTTTTAGGGTGATATATGCTCACAAATAACTTCTATGAAGAGATAACTACTTCAAGATGAGGTAGGATGAATTGTTCCAACGTTAGGTCGATTATGTGGTTGGTTCATTATTTTATACATTTTTAAAGGCTCTAATCAATCCCGGTTCTTCTAGGAAAGGTAAAGAACATCAGTAAAGCTAAAAGGAGAAGGTTTGAATTATAGACAATAATGAAGGAAACCCAATTTCAAAACCTACAACAAAGCAAGAATAGCAACAACAGATCGTCTAGGAATCTTGCTCTAAGTATGTGAATTAGGATCCACGACATCCATACAAGGTAGGTACATATTTTGTAAGATTGATTAATAGACCTTTGAAATGCCGAAATATTTAACAAGGCTACGCTGTTGATAAGAGTATTCTCAAAACCCAAATGGGGGTTTGAACACCTGAAACCCCCCTAATACTAAATATTTACTCTTGTTTAATGTGTCACCCCCTTTCCGGAGGACAATGAAATAAAAAAGATGGTCAGAGCTCTGCAACGAAAGTTATTTCCTGATCGCTAGACTGTATACGGGGTGTTTTCAAAAGTAGGTAAAATTGGAATTAATTTCTTGATGTCTTGAATAAAGTAATAAAAAGTGCTTTTCACTAAACTCTCTTAAAAGGCAACAAACATCACATAAACCAAATAAATAAACAGTAGCGTAGCATATTTTTCCTGAAATAGATCGTCGCTGTTGTTACCTTTGGGCACGCCACTGGTAAACGTAAACAAACTTGCGACTTTACGTAATATGTCAACTCAAATCAAGTTTGATTATAAAAACGAAAAATCATTTGTCCAGATTAAAAACTTGGAAACGCCGCCGTAGCCGATATGAATGGTCCGGGGCAACGTTGTCAAACATTCGCGTATATCCCCAAGTGTTTTTTGTCATATGTTAGCTCGGATTTGCTTGAATGGATAAGCATAACTCTATGAGAGTTTGGTCGACTTAACCACACTAACTCAAACTAGCCAATAACCACGAGCTTGAAGTTTTCTCATGCCATTGCGTTACAATACGACAACCTGTTGCCACACGCAATGACATCATTCGGGATCCGATCTCACTCGTGTTTTGTAATAATTGTCATTTTAACTATTCCTAGTTGGTAAGATTGTGTTATAAAAATTCGCCTCTACGTTAGGCGCAACGTAAAATGTCAAGTCCAGAAGACAAATCAATTCTATAATATGGCTATTTATGGTGCAATATGTCCGTAAATAACTTAGGAGAAAATTTAAAGTTTCTTCTTTCAGCTTTCTTGGGATTTTTAGTTTTGCTAAAAAAAGAACGGGTTTGATTAGAGCATTTAAATGTGTGGAAAGGGATGAAAACAACTACATGAATAAGTTCGCTATAGGACATTTTAGAGCAGTTCGTTTTTCTTATCTTATGATCGTTATCTCCTAATGGAAGTTATTTTTGGACACATATCACCATAAAATGTCATATTATTTCGGTTTTCGTTGATTTTCTTTAAGGTAACATTAATTTCTCTTACAGTGGAAATGAATTGTTCCAAAATGACCTGTTACTATTTTCATCCCTTTCACACTTAAAGGCACTAATCAATCCCGTTTCTGTAGGAATGCTAAAGAAAATCAAGACAACTAAAAGGAGAAAATTTTTATTTAAAAATTGTGAAAGAAAAACAATCCCCAAGACAAACCAAAAAGAACGAAAAAAAACCGTCTCGGAATCTGGTCATTACGAGTATTTTGCTGAGTGCTGGAATTAGGATCCACTAATCCATACAAGGTAAATAGGTATTTTCTAAGATTGATGAACCAATAGACCCTTTAAGTGCAAAATTTTTAAACAAGTTTGCGATGTTGACACGACATTGGGGTCTGAGCTCCTGAAACCCATCTAATACTAAATATTTACCTTTGTTTATGGCAAGCACGTGTGGCCGCCTTCTCCCTTTCCCGAGGACAATGAACTAGGGCTATGGTTAAAACTCTACAATGAGACATGGATACAAATTGCTGGATTTTACCCCGGAATTAATTGGAGAAATAATATTATGCTATGTGCCGTAAAAATATGTGCCGATATCATCCCTGTGTGTGCCTTATTTTGGAAATTTAATCAATATTTAAACTACCTCATTTCCTAAATTTTTTCAACTAATTCTTGACGATTACATAATAACGTAAAATGAATTGTTCCAAAATGACCTGCAGGATCCAGTACATCCATACAAGGTACATATTTTGTAAGATTGATAAACTAATAGATCCTTCAAGTGCACAGAAAATATTAAACAAGGTTACTTCGTTGAGAAGAGTATGCTCAAAACAGAAATGGAGGCTTGAACTCTTGAACCCCACTTAATACTACTAAATATTTACTTTTGTTTAAGGCAAGCACATGTGTGACCCCCTTCTCTTTTTCCGGAGGACAATGAAATAAGGATACTGCCAAAAAAATATATTAAGAAAAATTATAGAGCATGAAAGAGAATCAACGAAAGCCTAAATAATATGGCATTTTAAGCTGATATATGTCCACAAATAACTTCCATTAGGCGATAACGCTCACAAGATAAGGTAAAATGAATTGTTCCAAAATTATCTGTTGCGACCTTATTTATATGGGTGTCTTCATCCCTTTACAGTGTGTAAAAGGATGAAAACAAACCCAAAAAATCTAAGGGGAAAGTCTTATTGAAAAAAAAAATAATGAAAGAAAAACAATTCTAAAAGCCAAAACAAACAAAAAGGAGTTGAATTTGCTCTAAGAAAGATACAAAAGAAGGTACATATTTTGTTAATTTGATTAACGAATAGACCCTTCAAGTGCACAAATAAACCAAATTACGTTGTTGACAAGAGTATTCGCAAAACACCAATGATGAGGAATTGAGCTCCTGAAAACCCAATATTAAATATTTACTTTTGTTTAAGGCAAGCACATGTGTGACCACCTTCTCCTTTGCCGGAGGACAATGAAATAAGGATACTGCAAAAATTCACGGATCTCACACCTTACGCAAGCATCCTATGTCTTGAAAATGCCTGACACAATATTAAAATTTAAAAAACTTATGATTTACATCTGTCACAATATAGCAAATTAATTACTATTAATTTACTTCTACCGATTTGGCGGTGTTGAGATCATGTCACCCGAAGTGATACCCAATGATAATGTTACATAAAAAAAAGTGTATAATATTTTTAAAGCCGGTTTAAATTAAAACAGCAAATAAATAAGCGATTGATTACTAAAGCCAAAAGCTCGTATATAACTACGCTACTGAGTGCCTGTCGTCAAAATCTGTTGATTTATAGCGGCATCCAGTTCATAAATAGCGAAACTGTCAAATTTGACATTTTTAACAGATACTATGTTAAAAATTTAAACCTAGTAAACAAGAATTTTAAAACATTGATAAATAGCGAAACTGTAAAATTTGACATTTTTGACAGACTATGTCAATAATTATTTTTCTTTTATTTTCCCTAATCCAGTTCTATGATTTCATTCAAATCGGTTCATAAATAGCAAAACTGTCAAATTTGACATTTTTGACAGATACTATCACAAAAAATATTTTTCTTTTTGTAACGCACCTGTCTTCGAAAAGAAATGAAATGATTCGATTTTGCTTACTCAGGTTGCGTAATCGGATAACGAGCGATGGGTATAAGAAAATAGAAGCAGTCTGATATCACGGTTCGGCTATATAAAACAATATTTTCGTTCCGGAATATATTTCTCGATTTAAATTATAAATACGTTAATTATTGTAGTTTCAAAGTTTAATAGAAATGTTATTTGTCTAAATAAGCGTATTCGTTAGTGAGCTTACAGTGCAGCGGCGGGATTTTCGCGCTCTATTCGAAGAGACGTATGTGTATGTTTTTAATGGACAAATGAAATAGTAGCTTGGTAGCTATTCAGTTAAAAACTTAAAGAAAAACTAGTGCATTTTGTTGTTTACGCCTAGTTTACGGGGCGAAGCATTAGTTAGTAGTTAGGTGATTTTCGTACGTAATTAATAAGGATAATTGTTAAGTAAATATAGTGATTAGTGGCGAAAAAATGGGAAGGAATAAACGCCAGCGGAGTTCAAGTTCTTCGTGTTCTTCCACATCGTCAAGTTCTTCTAGTTCCAGTAGTGACTGTGCTGGTAGATACAATAGGAATAAAAGATCCAGAAAAAGGGCAAGCACGCTAGACTCTACGAATGCTAGGCAGAAAAAGCGACCTGCGAAAAGAGAACGTCCCAGTAAATCTGTTTTGACAGAAGTACACGAACAGCCTAGACGTAGCAGGTCTAAAAATACTCAAGAGCCCATTGAAAATATTGAGGTAAGGTCTCAAAATTATGATGTTAGTGTTCATGATGTCGCTATTGTCTCAGATGCTAGTAATTAAAGTAGGCGGCCAACGGGCCCAGTAGAGCGTGAGTCATACCGCACAAGCACAACGCAATCACGCCGCTCTATTGTGTGTGACGCAGACGTTGCGCGCACTCCTCCTTTGGGTAATAGCTCTCGCAAAACTACAGCAGAATCTCAGCAACAGCAGCGAATTGAGCAGTTAGAAGACCTTGTGAACCAACTTTTACACAACGACAGTGACAAAAATTATACAAAATTAACCGTTAACCCTAGCTGCATCCCTGAATTTAATCCGGCGAATGAAAATGAAAGCTGTGTACGATGGTTAGATAAAATAGACCAGCTTGCGCACATAAATCAGTGGAACGAAAATATTAAAATTTATCATATGCAGAGTAGATTAGCGGGTTTAGCAAAAACATGGTACGACAATTTGGATGAATATAGACATTCTTGGGACCAATGGAAGCAGTTGCTTATCCAAGCTTTTCCAGACCATCAGGACTTTCCAACAAACCTTAAAAATCTCATATACAGAAACAAAAATCACGACGAAACCTGGACAGAGTATTACTTTGCAAAACATCAGTTGCTAAGGCAGTGTCAAATTACTGGAAAAAATGCAGTCGCCATGTTAATAGATGGTATTACCGACAAGACTATTCAGTCTGGAGCTAAAGTTGGAAGGTATGTTTCACCGGAGGACCTCTATCGGGAGTATTTATCAACTTTGGACAATACTAGATACCAACGCGCACATCCATACGCAAAACAAAGTACTCGACAAAAACAAGAAAGAAATAGATCTGAGTACCCAAAAGATAACCATCCAACATTAGATGCTAGGCGAAAGACAAGGGGCAAATGTTACAACTGTGGTGAATTCGGTCATATGCAAATTCATTGTCCCAAACCGAGGTTAGAGTGTTCTCTCTGCAAGAAATTAGGACATTCTGTAGAGAAATGTTTTAGGAACAAAAACAATCGTTCTAAATCGAACGAGCACAAAACATTAATGTGTGATACTCCAAAGAAAAGCAATATGGCGGGCTACTACGTGGACTGCTTCATAAATGGACATGTGTTTAAGGGATTTATTGATTCTGGGTGTGAAGTAGTCACAATAAGAGAAACCGATGCCAAAATTGCAGGAATAAGCTGGTCTAATAGCGAAGTATGCTTAAATGGTTATGGTGGAGGTACGTCAAAGGTTTTGGGTATCTCTAAAGTGAATCTAAAGGTGGACCTTTTCAATTCCGACGTGTCTGTGTACAGGGTGGCTCGAATTCGTGTCTATGTATGGGGAACTCGAAAACCGTAAGAGATACAGTGTCGGTCAAATTAAGGCAAAATTGCGCATTTAGGTTCCTAACAATATGCCGTTTAGAAAGTTTTAAAATTCCGAGTATTTACGGAGATACCCGGAAAAATCCGAAATTTTGAAAAATCGTTTTATTTTTTTCCTGGGCTTATTTAAAAACGGATTTCAAATTTAATTGCACTTTTGCATTGCCACTTTTTCCCCTCTATCCAATGATGATATCCAGTTTTAAATCCGACGTTTCGTCTTTAAGGGATCATTATCAACTTTCTTTTTTTAAATACGAACTTTATCTTTTTTTATCGTTTTTCAGATGGTATCGGCGTTATAAATATGAGTATGTGTTTTTAATTTTTTTTTATTTTTATTTTTTTTTATTATTATTTTTTTATTATTTTTATTTTATATATTTACCTTTGGCGTAATTTTAAATAATTTAAGGTAGGTACTTTTAAAATTTTTATATTCTATAAAAATATTTTATTTGGTTTTTTGTGTTAGGGCTCAAATTTTCCACTTAATACAAAAACAAAATAAAATATTTTTATACAATATAAAAATTTCAGAAGTACCTACCTTAAGTTATTTAAGACTACACCAAAGCAAAATATATAATTTAAAAAAAAATAATAATAAAAATAAAAAATAATAACAAAAAAAAAATAAAAACACATAGTCATATTAATAACGTCAATACCATCTGAAAAACGATAAATAAAATTAAAGCTCGTATTTAAAAAAAGAAAGTTGATGATGATCCCTTGAAGACGAAACGTCGGATATCAAACTGGATACCATCATTGGATAGAGCGGAAAAAGTGGCAATGCAAATGTGCAATTCAATTTGAAATCCGTTTTTAAATAAGCCCAGGAAAAAATTAAAACGATTTTTCAAAATTTCGTTTTTTTTCCGGATATCTCCGGAAATACTCGGAATTTTAACACTTTCTAAACGGCATATTGTTAGGCACCTAAATGCGCAATTTTGCCTTAATTTGACCGGCCCTGTATCTCTTACGGTTTTCGAGTTCCCCATACATAGACACGAATTCGAGCCACCCTGTACATAGTGGCGGATCATCTACAGACTATGCCTATATTGATTGGAAGGTCAGTTTTAAGCAATCCAGAGGCAATAACAGTGGTAAAAAATGGCAGTGCACGGCTATTTACTACGGAAATTACGGATCTTCCGGAAATTGATGAGTTGCCTAGCAAGATCACGCTTAGAACCAAACAGAAGGTTGAAATCCCCTCCCACCATGTAGGATTTGTGACATGTTTCACGACTGATAAGTATGATGGTGATGTTTTTGTTGACAAACGCCAGTCTTTCCAACCTTCTAAGGAGTATGTGATTCCTAGCTGTGTAACCTCAACCAGTGTTGCCAAAATTCCGATTCTGAATATGTCCGAGAATACGCTAGTTTTTGATGAAGATAAGATCGTTGTACGAGGTGTTCCATGCAAGGGAGAGGACGCCGATGAACAGGTTAGCATAAACAAAATAAGTTTAGTAGATTTGCCTAAATTTGAGTTAGATGACCTAAAAAAGCAGATTTCTAGTGATTTATCACCAAGTGATGTTCAAAAACTTTTGTTATTATTAAATAAATATCGTGACTGTTTCGCACAAAATATTCGAGAATTAGGAAAAATAAAGGGGGTAGAAATGGCTATACATTTGACCGACCAAAAACCAGTGACGTACAGACCTTATCGTCTGTCATATAACGAACGAGAAAAGGTACGCGAAATAAAAAATGGTCTTTTATCTGCTGACATAATCCAGGAATCTAGTTCACCATATGCTAGCCCCATTATTTTGGTCACAAAGAAAAATAACTAAACAAGAATGTGCATAGATTTTCGGGCCTTAAACGCAAAAACGGTAAAGGATAGTTATCCTTTGCCGCGTGTCGATGATCACCTTGAGGTGATAAAAGGCTGCAAGTTCTTTACCACTTTAGATATGGCAAGCGGATACCACCAAATTCCCATGGCAGAGGAGTCAAGGCAGAAAACGGCTTTTGTCACTCCTGACGGCCAATATGAGTACCTGCGAATGCCCTTCGGTTTGGTAAATGCCCCGGCAATGTTTCAGAGAACCATTAATAAAATTTTAGGTACCATGAGATTTTCTACGGCAATGGCCTATATGGACGACGTTTTAGTGCCATCTACGAGTTTCAGTTCTGGCTTGATTGCTTTAGCAGATGTACTAGAAACCTTTCGAAAATCTGGAGTTACGTTGCGGTTAGAAAAGTGTAAATTTTTTCAAACCAATATTGACTACCTTGGTCACGAAATTAGTGCTTGTGGTACACGGCCCGGTACTATAAAAATCAAGGCAGTAAAAGATTTTCCAACGCCCAGAAATGTACACAATGTTCGACAGTTTGTTGGCCTTTGCAGTTATTTTAGAAAATATGTGAAATCGTTTGCCCAAATTGCACGACCGTTAACTTCTTTAACAAAAAAAGATGTATTATTTAAGTGGGAAAAGGATCAAGTGGATGCATTTGAAACATTGAAGAACATTCTAACAGTTAGACCAGTATTTGCCATCTATGACCCAAAAGCTGAAACCGAAGTTCATACGGATGCTTCCAAGTTTGGCCTTGGTGGAATTTTACTGCAGAAACAAGAAGATGGTAGAGTGAGACCAGTGCAATATTTCAGTCGCCAAACTACAAAGGAAGAAGAACGTTATCATTCTTACGAGCTGGAGGCATTAGCAGTTGTCAACACACTTCAAAGGTTTCGAGTTTATTTACTTGGGATCGAGTTTAAAGTAATCACAGATTGCAACGCCCTGAGAACCGCGATGTCAAAACGAAACCTAATACCAAGAATTGCACGATGGTGGTTGGTTACCCAGGAATTCAAGTTTGTAGTAGAATATCGACCAGGAACTAAAATGGCACATGTTGATGCTTTAAGTCGCAATCCTGTTGAAGGCCCTACCCAGTCCGACACTTTAGACATATTGCAAGTGGATATTACAAAAGATGATTGGATTTTAGCTGTTCAGATAGTGGATCAACGCTGCAAGTACCTTCTCGAAGTGCTAGCGAGAAAACCAGCCGATACTGAAGAAAAACAAATCTATAAAGACTAGGTAATTAAAAACCACAAATTATATAGGAAATTACCTGATGGGCAGAAATGGTACGTTCCCAAAGCAGCAAGACGAGTGGTAACCATGTATCATCATGACAACAGAGGACATTTTGCTACCGATAAAACTTTGGAGAGCATTAGTACAAATTACTGGTTCCCGAGGATGAGAAAATACGTTTCTCGATATATCTCTGCATGTTTGGCATGCGCCTACAATAAAGCGAAATCTGGCAAACAAGAGGGATACTTACATCCAATAGAGAAAGTAACAGTGCCACTGGATACCATACATATTGACCACTTGGGTCCTTTCATCAAAAGTACAAAGGGGAACTGTTACCTAATAGTCGCCATTTGTGCTTTCACAAAGCTTTTGTTTGCCAGGGCTGTGAAGAATACACAGGCCAAACCTGTAATTGACTTCCTGGAGAACATTTTTAAAACATTCGGAGTACCACGCCGAATTATTACTGATAGGGGCTCTGCTTTTAGGAGCAGTTCATTCAATAATTTTACCAAAGAATTAGGAATAAAACTTGTACTAAATGCTACTGCAACCCCACATGCCAACGGGCAAGTGGAACGTTACAATAGAATTCTACTTAACGCCATATCGTCTAGTTATGATGATGAAACAAAATGGGACACAACACTAGACCACATAGTTTTTAGAATCAACACCGTTTCGAATGGAACCACAAAAAGAAGTCCTAGTGAAGTGTTGTTCGGATATCGTCCCAGAGCTATGAACGATTCATTTTTAAGTAATGTTGTAACTGATGCAGCTGACGAAGCTAATAAAGACGTTCAGAAGGCATATTTTGATGCAAAGCGTAAGAAAAGTCATGGTTACGGCATAGGAGATCTTGTTCTTATACGTAGAACAAATGTGGCCAATGATGGCAAAAGTAAAAAGCTGGTACCAAAGTTTAGTGGACCCTATGTAGTCAAAAAAGTACTTGATCATGACAGATATGTAGTGGAAGACCTGCCAGGCTCACGACGTGCGCGCAAAACGTACCAGGGTATTTGGTCAGCTGACAAAATGAAAATATTCACGGCTGCTTACGAAAGCAGTAGTAACGCAGAATCTGAGAATGAGGTTGTCGACGCTGACGACTGACTTTTCCGATTTTGAGTGTGTTGTTTAACTTCAAGCTAGGGGTGACGATCTTAAGTGTCTGGCCAACAATTGAGATATGTCACTGCTGCCAAAGAGGAGCGTTTGTTTAATCGACTAATTATGTCATGTTTTATTTACAGGACTAACAAGGTTCAAGGCGTCCAAAGGTGGGAAGATTTCCGGGACGGAAACTTGGTAGCGTGGCCGAGTGTAACGCACCTGTCTTCGAAAAGAAATGAAATGATTCGATTTTGCTTACTCAGGTTGCGTAATCGGATAACGAGCGATGGGTATAAGAAAATAGAAGCAGTCTGATATCACGGTTCGGCTATATAAATAGTATATTATTTTATATGGAGGAAAAGTGATACTTTTCATGGCGCGCTCGTGTTTAACAGCCGAACGGAGTGAGGCTGGTAATAGAGAGCAAGCCATGAAAAGTAACTTTTCCTTCAAATAAAATATGCTGTTTTTTCTTCAAATGTCGACAAATTAATGCAAAAACATCTCTTTTTAATAGTAATAATATCTAATTATTATTAAAGATAAATGGGTTCGCAAGGCGGCTTAGACCACGGTCGTAGGTGGCCTTGCTTAGACCGGTGTCGGTGAATATAATGTAACATAAAGCTGTCAGTGGACACTGTCAACAATAATTATTTTTTTGCGTCTCCGATTGCGTTTTAATTCCGTGTTGATAAGCAGTTATTGAGTAAGTTCGATTAAATAATAACCAATTTGTTCCTAAATTAGTGATTTTTAGAAATGCAGTCACAAATTGAGTGATAAATACAAATTGTAGTTTAATAAATCTTGAGTTGTTGACGCTTATTTTGTTGGCTGTTTGTATTGTATCTATGTTGCTATGGTAACACTTTTACCTCCGCCGGCGGAAAAGTGAAAAGTAAAGCTCCGGCGCGGCGGAGGAAAAACGAAACTTCACGGCCGCCTACACAGTCGAGTAATGACGGATTTACTGACGTTTGAAGAAAAACAATATTTTCGTTCCGGAATATAAATATTTATCGATTTAAATTATAAATACGTTAATTATTGTAGTTTCAAAGTTTAATAGAAATGTTATTTGTCTAAATAAGCGTATTCGTTAGTGAGCTTACATTTTATTTCCTCTAATCTAATTCTAGACTTTCATTCAAATCGGTTCATAAATAACGAAACTGTCAAATTTGACTTTTGTGACATACATACATACTTTGTAAAAAATAATTGTCTTTCATTTTCCCTAATCTAATCTGAAAGTTTATTCAAATCAGTTAATAAATAACAAAATTGTCAAATTTAATATTTTTGACAGATAGGTAGGTACTACGTCAAAATATATTTTCCTT
>MU188408.1:405-16933 GCA_016904865.1 Pissodes strobi
GATGGGATTTGATGCGCCATATCCCATGGCAACTCGGAATGGCGGGGGCGTCACTCCCCGTAATCAAACTCCTCTCACTAGTTTGACGTTCCTGCCAGCCAATACAATGCAGTTCCTCTTGTCACAAACTGTCATTGATCAGCTCCAGACTTTGTACTTTGGTGTTCTCCAGCCTGGGGGAGGACGATGGGATTTGATGCGCCATATCCCATGGCAACTCGGAATGGCGGGGGCGTCACTCCCCGTAATCAAACTCCTCTCACCAGTTTGACGTTCCTGCCAGCCAATACAATGCAGCCCCTCTTGTCACAAACTGTCATTGATCAGCTGCAGACTTTGTACTGTGGTGTTCTCCAGCCTGGGGGAGGACGATGGGATTTGATGCGCCATATCCCATGGCAACTCGGAATGGCGGGGGCGTCACTCCCCGTAATCAAACTCGTCTCACCAGTTTGACGTTCCTGCCAGCCAATACCATGCAGCCCCTCTTGTCACAAACTGTCATTGATCAGCTCCAGACTTTGTACTTTGGTGTTCTCCAGCCTGGGGGAGGACGATGGGATTTGATGGGCCATATCCCATGGCAACTCGGAATGGCGGGGGCGTCACTCCCCGAAATCAAACTCCTCTCACCAGTTTGACGTTCCTGCCAATATTCCGGTGGCTTCATCCTGTATAGATTTATCTAAAGCATTAAATATCATAGAAAACAAGGGAAAAGCGTAAAAATACTCATCATGCCAAGAAATTGTAAATGCATCGACTGCTGTAGAGGTTGGATCCGGAAACCAGGAAATATATTTATTGCATTTTGCATTATAATAAGTTGCAAATAAATCTAACCGCTTATTATTTTCTGATATACCTGTTTGTTTAGTTCGTATTCTGTTTCAACGGAAGTTTGTCTTGATGCCTTATCGGCTTCCTTTTTTCTTTTGAAGCGATATAAGATGAAAAGAGTGTTATAAGTTTTGTTCACACCAGCCTAAAATTTGAAAGGTTATATTGGTTAAGTTTCGATATTTTACGCTTCCCCCACGATTAATGCAGGATATTGCCGTCTTATTATCGATTCTAAGTAATACTCCAATATTTTCATTTGATTTAGTAAATAATTGTAAGCCATGACAAGCAACTTTAATTTCGAGCCATGACAAGCAGCTTTAATTCCAAGGTAATTAATATGCTTAGACTTGTCGGCTTCTTCCCAAAACTCGCGACATTTTTGGCCGTTACAATAGCCTGTAGGAGACGCAGACACATAAGAAAAAAACCAAAATTCCAATGAAAATGTACTAGGCTTCATATTTACAGTATATTCTAGATTGTCTATCCACCAGCTAATAATTTGCTTTGTATCTTTTGAAATTAATGTTCTGTCATTGTACGACTTTCCTATTAAGGCTTTAAATTTTGCGCGCCCTTGTCTTTTGATACAATGACAACTCCGAGGAACGGCAGGAGTCGCTGCTACCAAAACACCAATAATTTTTGCAAAATCTCGAATTGTAGTACCTGTCTTGTTAACATATTTTTTAAATTGCCTCTTTTATTGAATTCATTTTCTTCAGAGGTAAAAAAACGGTCGAGAAAACGGTCCTCTGAATTAAGTCCTAAGTATCCTAGGTAAGTTATTTTTATGATGGTATTAGCTGACTTTTTCTGTATTTATAATAAATCTTAAATCATTCAGGAGCATTATGCACATTGCAAAACAGTAAAGTGCATCAGCCAAGCATGACAAATGGTTGGTGTTGTTAGCTAACTGCTCCTACAGCTGTTGGCCCATGCCCCAATTGGTGTTGTAGGAACCTTTGCAAATAATTAAATTTGCACAAAATAATGTGCGGGAGATATTTAGTCAAATAACTAACACCCTGTAAAGTATACAGCTGTTTTGCAGACAATAGTCTTCAGGAGATAATTTAGTTAAAACAATTTACACCCTGTAAAGTATGCAGCTATTTTGCAGACAATAAGGAGTCCATGATTGCAATCTTAATTAAATAGGACCACGACCATATTAAAATATGTACTGTTGGCTCACAGCCTTTTAATCGCTCAAGTGATGATAGAATTTACTGAATAGCCCACGGCTATCCGTCAGAAAATATGGCCCACGGCCTTAATGCCAAATATGTTTTGCCATTACACCCTGTAAGGTATGCAGCTATGTTGCAGACAATAGCCTGCGGGTAATATTTCAGTCAAAACAGCTAACAGTCTGTAAAGTATACAGCTATTTTTCAGACATTAGTCTGCTGGTGATATTTTTAACAAAACAACTAACACCCTGTAAAATATACAGCTATTTTGCAGACAATAAGGAGTCAGTCCATGATAGCAATTTTAATTAAATAGGTCCACGACCATATTAGAAATATATACTGTTTTTTGTCCCAATTGGAATTGATTATTGCTGCATAAACAGGGGAAATATTATACACACAAGTGTATCTGATTATCATTTGGCGGTGACAAGTTTGGAGTTGGCATAATAAACGATCACTTCTTAGTAAGTCAATAGCCAACTTTTAGTGGAGAAGTCGAATAGGTAGGTCCTCGACCCTAGCCTTAATCAATTAATAATGTATAATAAAAATAATATTAAGAATGTTTTGTATTGCGAAGCCCTCGGCCTAAACCTCTCCTTTTTCTATGCCCTAGGCAAGAATTTTTCGATTGAGTGCTAATTGTATGCAAATTATAAGGCCCTCGGCCTATGCACTATCTAACTCAATCTGAATTTTTCGATTGAGTGCAAATTATTAGGCCCTCGACCTATGCACTATCTAACTTAATCTAACTAAATAATATTAAGAATGTTTTGTATTGCGAAGCCCTCGGCCTAAACATATTATTTTTCTATGCCCTCGGCAAGAATTTGTCGATTGAGTGCTATTTGTATGCGAATTATAAGGCCCTCGGCCTATGCACTATCTAACTCAATCTAACCAACTCTTTGTGGGGAAGTCGAATAGTTAGGTCCTCGACCATAGGCTCAACCAATTAATAATTTTTAATAAGAATGATAATAAGAATTTTTTCTATTGCAAAGCCCTCGGCTTGGACGTATTCTTTTTCTATGCTCACGGCAAGACGATTTTTTTGATCAAGGCCTTCGTCTATGTACTTTATTCTCTATTTCTCTCGGTTGAGCAACGTATTGTGCCTTACTGAAAACCTGCATGAATATGAATTTAATAAGCCCTCGGCTTATATGCAAGGTTTTTTAATTATTCTAATTATTTAAAATAGTCTAGTTGTAATTAGTGAGCTTAGCGTAAACCTCAATACAACTCATCAACTGTACGTTGTATCATTGTACGTAGATATTTGTTCGTAAATATTAGGCCCCAGCCTAGTTATATATAGACAATTTATTAACACTTACTTGAGGAACTGTATAGCATGTGATTACTCACCTCTATGTTTAGAATAATGCTATTTATTTTCTTATAATTTTAGTGAAGGTTAAGGGATACACAGATCTATGAATGATTCATTCATTAATTGGATTACATTTAAACTGAATCCCATTACTTTGTGAAACATGTTGGTGTCATTTCTTCGGTAATGTCCAAGACGGTATTCTCATCTTGATGTAATCGAGTCCAGTATATGCTAAAATTGAACATGTCAATTAAAAGTTTGTTTTAGGTGCATAGTCACAAGTTAGGAGTATATCTGTGACACCTATTAGCATAGATTGATTGCACAATGGTTGCTACTCAAATTAATAATATCTTACCTTACTAGTTATTCCAAACTTTTCATTCAGTCGAGGCATCCTTCGTGTGTTAATTCTAATGTTATAGTATAGCAAGTAATCCATATCTCTTGCTCGCATATATCATCGATTGTATTGTAATATGATTAGTTTAGTAGAATACAGGGCTAAAAATCAACGAATTGTTAATTGACAAAACGTAAACATGTAATTAGTTTGAGAATGCTTGTATATTTGTTAACTGAAGATATTTTATTATTGTATACATACCTGCATTATCGTGATGGATAACTCTTCTATCTTTAATTCCCCACATGGAATCATTATTTAATTGCTTATTTGAATTAAGTGATAAATGACCGGCAAATCGCTTGTTGTTTTCATTTTAATCAGTGGTCAGCTGGGATCTGACAGGTGTTCGTCTTCTTTTCTTAAAGTGTGGCCGGACTTGTCTTCGGAAAGCTTTAGGCGATTTCTCGTGAGTATCATGGTACAGAACGCGTGGAGCTCGGAGTAAATCGGAGTCCAGCTTCAGTGAGTCAAGATTCTGAACGTACTTTTTTATTTTTGACAGATTGTCAGAATGGATTGGCTTTTCTTCATCTGCGACTGACTTGACACTTCTGTACGGCGCGACGACCGGAACGGTCAGACCTGTGACAGAGGCCAAATTGATTAAGGATATATATATATCCTTCGCCTTGTAAAAGGGATTTGAGTAATTATCATTTTGTGATGGCTCGCCAACCTAATTAAGGTTGATAATGTAGTCCTGGTGACTTTGTTCGTGGTAATTAATCCGATGACGCCGGATTTGCAAATGCCTGCTGTAAGTAAACTTTTTCAGTCACATGTTTTTCATATCTGATTTTGGAATTCTGTTATTGCAGTTGCTTCCATCTTTCGCCTAGATGATCTAGTTTGTTAAACGCCATTTAGGCCATGATTAACTTAAGTTAATTCCTGAACATTTTGGAGAATTCCTCATCACTAGGTTCCTGTTCCTGTTATCACTGATCCACTGATGCACTGATACACTGATGCTCTGATGTTTCAAATTGGAGATGTTATCTTGATCTTGTAATCATCCGACCTGGGAATGATCCCGTCTGGCTTATCACTCGGCGTGAGGAATGTGTAGTCCTGTACACTAGAGATCTGGGGATCCATATAGGAGATACACATCACGGCCAGTATATTCAATTATAATATAATCTAAATTTGATATCAGTTTAATCTTAATCTAAATTAAGGGGGAAAATTCATGAATTTTCATTAGATATAAGTATTTTAAGACGAATTTAATCTTAGAATTGGCTTATAACCTTCACATAACTAATTAATTACATCTTAGCTAGAATGCTATAACCAAATTGTATATTTGTATATTGCAATGTGGGAGAATAAAATTTCTGTTGTTGAGATTACGATTGACAATTAGAGAATGTTCGGTACTCTGTATTAAATCTAATTTTATCATTGACTTTTATTCTAATATCATTTCTTTACTCGATCCTCTTTCATGTTGAACGTGTTGAGGACATTCTCAAATTGAAATCAAGGTCTCGATAGGTTAAATCTTTCAAATTACAAAGCGTGGGGTATTTTTCAATGGTATTTTTTAATTACATTTTTCATTTTCTTATTGATTAAAGGTTGTGTTCTATTGTCCAAGAGTGGATCTTGTTGACAAACCAAAGCGTAAACATTTGATGATGAAGGTAGAGTCGATAAGTTAAACAGTCACTCAGCTTTTATTTAATGATTTACAAAAAACAAAATAGGCATTTTAATAGTATAGTGTATTGAATTATTAATATTTGTTTAATAAATGGTTATTAGGAGAATCAAATGTGTGTCAGTATCTGTCAAAGCTATTGGTTTCTGATTTTCTCCCCAATTTAACATCTAGATAAAAAATTAGTGGCGTCCAAGATATTTGATTTAATATTATCAAGCTAAACCTTCGACGAACTCACCCCGTGCTCTCTGATGGACAGCTGCCGTTCGCCTTATGGCGATCTTAAAAGAAGGTAATTAACAACTTAACAACAATTTTCGCCATAACTGGACAATATATTTTCCCTTCTTTTCGACATTTTATTTCACAAGCACAAACACAGCACGTTTTTTCAACGTATTCGATGGATACAGAGAACAGAATGAGTAAGCATCGAGGTGCGATAGCAGGCTCGGGTTGAAGATAAAAAAATTTATGCTTTAAAAACGTATCGATGGGTATGGTGATTCAGAAACTACAATGTAATCATATCGGAAGACAAGCGATGGAAAATTTTCTTTGGTATAGGTATAATTTTACCAGTCTTTAGCATGCTTGGAAATGTTCCTGAACAAAATGACAAATTAATTAGAAATACTATTGATTCAGTTATTTCAGCTAGGACATATTTAATGATAAAACTCGGTATTTCGTCCGGTCCAGATGACCTTATATTTTTTAGTTTATTCATTATTAAAACATAGAATTCATGTTCAAGAAAAGGAAACAATAAAAATGTTTTATCAGCATATTTACTTAAATTATCTTTTAAATTTAAAAAATTACCATTCTGAGACTGAGGAATCTTTTTGGCCGTTTTTATCGCTGTATCTCTAAAAAAGGAATTAAAGGTATTTGCCACTATATTTGGGCAGTTTATTAGAGTTCCTGAATCATCCGTTCTAATACTTATGTTTTTTTCATTATTACTTTTGCTTGATAAGTTATTTATTATAGTCCAAGCGCATTTTGTTGGATTTATTGCATGTGATATTTTATTTTGAAAATATGAACATTTGGAATCATTTACTAACATTTTATGTTTCTTCTTTGCATCTGTATATACAGGCTTTAACACAATATTATCTTTGGTAAAACCAAAAAGATTTTTTAAATTAGCACTAGACTTTTTAACGTTCGCAGTAACCCACTTTTCCCTCTTACACTGTTTGTACTTTTTTTTATTTGGAAAATAAAGTTCAAAATAATGCTTTAATACATTAAAAAAATATGAAAATGCTTCATCAATATTCATTATATAATATAAAGCAGACCAATCTTCATGCTGTAATGCAATTAGAAAACTATTTAGACACTGATTATCATAATTTCTATTAGAGAACGATGTGCACTATTCTTGTCTTATGTCATGGTTTAACTGAACATATATTGATTTATGGTCACTAACTATATTATCAATAATACAAACATTTTCCTGTCTCAGGTCATTAAAAAATACATGATCAATACATGACACGGACATATTAGTAGTCCGGGTGGGGTTATCAACCATATCATAGAGCCCAAACTCATGGCATATATTACATAATTCTTTAAAACACTGATCATTTTTGAACGAATCGCAATTAATATCACCACATTATATCAATTTACGGTCAATCCTATACACACACTGCAATACACTACGCAGCTTTATTAAAAATGACTGTATTACATACACTAGGAAATGGGTAATATTAAAATATTTATTTGAATTTTAGCTATAACATATAATAATATTAAAATACTAATTTGACTCTTAGCTATAACAAATATTAATAAGAATCTTAGCTATAGTATAAAATAGTAAGTAATTATCATTCTAGTAATATTGGTGTGATATATAATAAGAAAATTATATTATTGGTTTAACAAGTGATTAAAACCTCATATTGATTTGAGAGAAGATTGATTGTACTACACGAGTAGCGTGAGTTTATTATTTTAATAAACAAATTATTTGTAATCCTTATGTTTATTTTGGTACAGGTTGCACTCATCGACTTTCCAAGAAGATGAGGACATCCATTTTCGGTAAGACAGAGGAAAAAGTCTGGAAAAAACGGGTGTTAGTTCGTTGGCGCAGTTCTTTAACACGATGGCAGGTATTTCGTCTGGTCCTGATGCCTTTTGCGTATCTAGTTCTTTAAGGATTTTACGAATATCACGGTGATGAAACTTGACTCCTGCCATGGTAGTGTTGATGTTCGATATGGTGGGGAGAGCCTTCCCTTGGGGGACGTCTAAGGTAGAGTGCGATGAAAACATTTTGGCGAGCATGTTTGCTGTTTCCTTGGCTGTAGTCGCCGTGATGCCACGGTCGTCCGTCAAAGGTGGGAGATACGTTTTTGTAAAATTATTACTTGCTGCTTTTGCTACCTACCAGGCATTTCTGGAGCCACTGGGGCTTTGCAAAAGTTTATTTCTGATCCTTTGATTGTGTTTGACCTTACTTTCGTCGATCACACGTTTGCATTCGTTTCTCGCTTCGACAAAATAATTGCGATTTTCAGCGGTCTGATTTTGCTGCCAGTACTTGTAGGATTCTTGTTTCCTACCTAGTAGTTATTAGGCACTTTAATAATGCAGGATTTATTTGCATTAAATATGATAAATATATAAAAAGTTTTCTAACTGCTTTCATGTATCCTTTCACACATAAAACTAAATATTGTACATCAGGTTAACTATTAATGAATGTCTAAAAAATGTTCTTGATTATATAATTTAACATGAACTTCTCTCCTTACTGAATTTAATCAACGTTTTTAAATCAACTAACTGCCTTTCTGTTCACACAAAATGCCTTGTTACTGTGCTTCTGCAATTCTCTCAAATTAATTTCACCAGGGATGAACATTTCCGTCGAATCTCGAGTACAGGAACAGATATGTCTACTACAATTTTCCAAACGCCATTTTAACTTTTTGAATCTTCACCAACAGGAGGGACGCTACCACGTTTCTGTTTTGGGAAAATGCGTAAAAACACCCAAAAGAGTTCCTTATTCAAGCTTGGACAAAGAGAACAGAGTACAGCAGATATTTTCTAAATATCTGTGTAAACAAACTGAGAAAATGGACCAATGTCGTGGCGCCAAGGGAGCTACGACTGGGTAGATGTTCTTGGCGCCAAACTTATGCAGAGCGATGATTGGTCCGATGGTTGAGTAATTGTAAGGCACTAAAACTAATTTCTCTAGTGGATAGAAAAGCGGAAGTCCATTATCGCATTGGAGAGGTTAAAAAAATCTCTTCCTTTATTTGATATATTGTTGTTTACACAAAATATTAAATTTAAACATTTAAAAACGGTTTCCTTGGCGGAGAGTGACAACTTGCTTTTCAGCGATTGTTTCATATAACGCAATCTATTCTACCCACAATCCAGGTTCGCACTAAGGAGTAATTGAAATATAATATTTTTAATGCACAAATTGTCAGTGACCTAGAGTGAAATAAATCTATTCGGAGTTTAATAATGGCTTAATCTTTCTACGAACATGCAGGGTGGTATCACAAAACTATACGATAATAAACGATAAGTTAATACATTGTTTGGGTGTTTCCCCAACAGTTAATGTGATTACTGAACATTTATTTTGGTACTCACAATTTTTTTATTACAAAAATGTCATGGAAAGTGACTCTTTAGTTTATTTTATTATACAACACTATTTACCCAAAAACGGATTAAGCAAACCTATTTACTTAATAGCCTTTGATTAGGAGAATCTATTTGCTTAGAATAGTCCATGTCTGCTTTCACTCCCGATCTTCTATTACAACTAAATATTTTTTTTAAACTCAAACTAGAATATATACTATTTGTTAGATTACAAGTTTTAGAAATATTTGTAAATATACAGGGTTTCCCAAGAGAAAAAGTTTATTTTTTTTTAAACAGAATATACAGCGTTTATTGTAAAATGTTTGATTATGCTTAAACATTTGCTGCTATTAATAGTTTATATGTCAACCCATACGTCAAAATGTATTTTTTTTCGAGATATTGACATGTGATAAACATTATTTTAGTAGTCAAGTAGTTACACATCAAGTAACTTGAACATCAAGTTTTTCAAGCTTTTTTTTCTTGAAAAAATAGTACTTTTTTTGATATTAATCTGATTAACTGCCAAAACGGAATAACAATAAAAATCTATCTATATATAGATTTAATCTTTTATTTAAAAAACATCTAAAAACGAAAACTCTAACAAACTCAGTTTAATAATAAATGAAATAATATGAAATAAAAATAAGAAATATTCTGAATTCTGACAATAAAACAATAGAAAAACAACAAACATGAAAATGAATATCTAAAATAAATCTTTAATATCCTCATTTGCCATCCAGGATTTGAGACACATAAGGCTTCTAACGGAGTTATCGCCTAATCGATTTCTTGTTTTGGTATGAGTTACGGCAGCTCTAGAAAACTGCCTTTCAACAGAAGCTGAAGAAGCTGGCGTTGCCAAAAAGTCTTTGGCCTTTGCGGCAAGGTTTGGAAAAATGCATTCGTGTCTCTTCCACCATTCTAAAATATCTTTAGTACTGTCAGCTCTTGGGTCAGAAATATATTTGTCGATTTCGTAACGCCAGGCCATATCGTCGTCTGCGTTATGGGCAGGTTTTCTATTAGACAAACTTAGTAGGTCTATTTCAAACTTTTCGACACTACTATTTTTACTAGGGTTTGAAGATGCTGCTACTTGAAGTGATGGTTCAGAAATTTGCAGAGAGTCAGCCCTAAAATATTGTGCTTTAAAAATATCTTCAAAATGTTTAATTGCTTCTATCTGCAACTCTTTTCCCCAACTTGTATTGGAGAATGTTTCCACTTTATGTCGGTGGTCTAAAATCAGGACAACACAGTACATCCAGTTAGTTCGTTCGTAATGTTTAATGATTTTGTCCCTTGCCGCTTGAATACTATCTTTTCATCGATTTCATCTCGATCAGGTTTATTGTCAAGTTCCATAGCCCACGATTCTAGTCTATCCAGCAACATATTAATGCCGATTATTACCATGGGTAAAGTAGCATATGATTCACCTTCTAAAATTATGGAAATACTCTTAAAAATATTAAGGTACTGGCAAATTCGTTCAATTAACGACCATTCTGTGTCGGTTGGCTTTAAAGTTTTTAAATTTTCTACATTATCACAAAGGATGTTAAGTGCGTTTCTCATATTTAGACTCCATCTGAACATGTCGAACGTGGAGTTTCACCTTGTTATGACATCAAGTTTTGGCATAGTAAATTTCAGGTTTAAAGTGGTGCAAAATTTGTCAAAATCTTCACGTAAATGTTCAGAGTTTTTTAATTTTTTAGCAAGGGAATGGATTTTTCTTACAGAAGAGGATGGAACTTGGCAGTCATCATCATCATCATCTGATATATCTGTCAAAATGTTGGCGGTTTCTTCAACCTCAGAATTAAGGATTTTCATAAAATCTCTAGCTGCCAAGTTTAAGATGTGTGCAAAACATACAAAGTGGAAATTTTTTGTATCGATTTCAGAAATATGCGTTTTAAGTTCTCTGATGAACGTAAAATTACTATTTGTATTGTCGGTAGTAATACCTTGTACGCGTTTTATAACATCGTAGAATTGTAATACTTCAAAAAATAGCTTTGCAATTGCATTACCAGTATATGCTGGCACAGGACACAAGGATACAATGAAGTTTCCAATTTTTATCGATAAAATGGGCGGTAATACCATAGTACCCTTTCATATTAAAAGAAGACCATCCATCGATTGTGAACGAGATTTTTGAATTGCATGTTTTCAAAAATGACTTAATTGTTTGCTGCGCTGCTGCAAATGTTTTTAATGTCAAAGATTTCATTTGATTCCGACCAGGTAAAGTTGCCTTTGGATTTAGGAATTTGTACATTTTTCCACTTATAGCATCTTCAAAAAAGTTGAAAGGGAGATACTTCTGTGCTATATATTCCACAAGTAGTTTTTGAAATTTGTCTTGTTGGAAGTTTTCTGAACAACTAGTGGTCTGCAAAATAAACAAAACTGGAGTTAGTAAAATGCAGCGCAATGTGCAAGAATGTTTACGTTATAATATCCCACTTTTAAATGAAAAAGTAAGTAATTTTTTTGAAATGCCCTGTATAAAAATTTATAGCATGTCCCACAATTTTGAATAGAATGTCTTAAAGTCAATATAGATTTTTGTAAATATACTCTGATGAGTTTTATTGATGCAGGGTGTCCAAAAACTGCTGCACCGACTTCGAAATCAGAATTTTAAATGAGACATCATTACACAATTATATCATCAAACAAAAATTATGTTATATAATAAAAAAGCGGTTCTAAAGTAGAAGTCGACAGTAGTTCTTATATTTAAAAAACTTTTAGAATTGTTATTAGAAAGTTGTAATTTTTTCCGTTCAAGAGCCGCCTTTTATTTAATATTTTGATATCTCGCCTATCTCGGTATTTATTAATGATTTATTAAACCTTTTTAATATAGAATAACTTTTAAAATCAAGGAACCTATAATAATAATAATAAACATTATAAAACTATAAGTGTGGCTTAAAACGAACTGATCCGGATTTTGAAAAAAAAATAGCTTTTTAAGGTGTTTTTGGGGATCAAGGAATCCAAATTAAGCATTTTTTTCTAGCATATCATTCTTAATCTGTTTTTTTAAAGGTTTTTCAAGAAGGGAAAAAGTTAGAGAAAAACAAATGAAAGATTCGTGATCCTTGATCCCGAAATCATATAAAACGATAACAAACTCGAGTTTTTATGATCCAGATTAAAATTGATCATGTTTGCTCAATTAAAATGAACTGATCCGAATTTTGAAAAAAATAACTTGTTAAGGGGTTATCGTGATCATGGAATCCAAATTAGGCATTTGTTTTTTTTTTCTAGCATGATTCCTTTATGTGTTTTTTTAAAGATTTTTCAAAAAGGGATGAAGTTGGAAAAAAAACAAATGAAGGATTCTGGTGCAGCACTTTTCGGACACCCTGTATAAATAAAATTCTAATAGGTAATTTAATTTTTTTTGATTGCCAAGAATCTCTTACATAATTATTTTTTTCTACACCCTGTATTTTCTGAGGGAGAGGTATGCATACGCCCCTAATAAAATGCCCACCCTGTACAATTATTTACTATTTAATTTTAGCTCAAATCTAATTATTATTAATTTTTTACCTTCTCAAGCCAATTTGTAATTGTGCTACGCCTATTCGAACTGGCAGAGGCTTCTACCTCGGAATTAGGTGGGCTGGATCTACCAAAAATGTTTTCGTAGACTCTAGTGTGTTTAGCTTGCAAATGCCTCCTTAGTGAAGATGTTCCACAGTTTTTCATTTTTAAAACTGTATTTTTTACGACACATAGGGTACATTTGCCTTATTTGTCAGTATTTTTCTTACTCTTAGGATCCTGCTCGATTATGAAATAATCCTTAATTTTATTCGTTTTATTAGATACACTTTTATTAGCTTTAACTCGTTTTGCCTTTGGTGGCGCCGACCCTGCACTTTCTTCTTCTGGTTCGGTGTCATAGGATTCTGACACTTTTTCATCTACGATATATTCTGAACCGCTACTTTGAAAAGGTTCCGACTCCATTTCTGACAAATCACTTCTTAAATCAGACATAATAATTCTTTCGCGGTCGCCGTTTATCCTTGAACAACGCTGCTCTACTAATAGCACGAGCACGTCGTCATCGAGTGCCTGCTTGCTGTGTGAATCCCCTATTTAACCTCGGTGAATCCCCTATTTTAACGCTTCGATGCGCATTTCACAGATCACTATCAAGTAATATCAAGTAGTTTGATTTTACTTGATATCAAGTTAAGTAGTTCAGTCCGAAAATCAAGTCAAGTCAAATATCAAATTTTCAAAAGCTTGAGTTTTCAAGTCAAGTCAAGTCTTTAAAAAAAAAATTCAAGCTACTTGTCTTGATGAATCTCTAATTATTTTCATCACCATTATCTACCATATGATACTGATACCCAATTAGCCGGAAACGATAATTTTGCGGCTTTTGGCAACTTCCGTTAAAATGGGAAGTTGGTTGGTAGATAATTAAAACTAAGATAAAAAGCGCACTTGGTTTTTGCCGTTGCGCCACCGCCTTTTGAATTTTATAGGTATTCAAAGTGGTGTTTTTCATATGTGAATATATAGAAAACAAATGAATTTAGAAGTATATATAGCATTTTAAAAAGAATTAAAAATTGTAAATTATTCAGGGTGTCCACGTCATATTTTTAAAATAAAACTTTGATATAAAACATCCCTGGAAATTAAAAATTGAGAATAAATAGTTTGAGAACTGAAGTACATTCAAATCACTAGTATTTTGTACATGATCAGGAAAGTATTTTAGGTGATCGTCGTAAAAGAAATTAACTCACTTAATTAATTCTTGATGTTCATGAATCAATTTTTTAAGGAATATTTCTTGATTTTTCTCCTCGGACTCTGGCTCTTTAGGTTCAATAGACATGCTGGACATCTCCGAGAAGTGCTTGAAGTGGTATCTTAAAATTTTAAACTGTCCAACAACGTATCTAAATATTGACATGTAAAATGCTTGAGAGAAAAACGTATAAGCAGTTCCATATCTAAAATTAAAAATCATTTGGTATCAAACTGCACAGTTATAAATTATGTTCTTTCTTATTGCATGGCCATTTTCAACAGATTGTATCCTATTTATAGAGCAATCATCATTGACAATGTATGAATTATATCAAACAGGAGAAATTGCTTGACGCTATTTCGTATTTGCATTTGCCACACAATAGGTACTAGACATCGGCAATTCATATAACACAGAAAATTGCCTAAAATATAAACGAACGATTTTTCTTTAATTTAACGATAAAGCTAATTTTACTCTTCAAAATGTTTTGTGGGAGCAGGGTAATCTCCTTTACCAAAAGAAGTTATCGCTGTTTGATGAGAGAATGATCAATTACCTTTCAACTTAATACAACAGAGACTCCTAAAAATTGCCAATGAATAGTGATTATTGAAAAATTTAGAAACGAGCTTATCAGCATAAAGGTGTTGAGCTCCAAATATAGATTAATATAAGGATAAAACATAGATTATGAGTGCAATGTTTCATTGATAATTTTCAGCCCTACTTATTTAGGATCGATCTACGTAATCCCACTAAGAACATATAGATTATTAGCAGTCGGTAATGCGATCAGACCATTAAAAACCATTGTCGAAAATATAACAATTAAGCCTTGTGAGCGAAATTATGTTTATTAGTAAACAATTATATTGTAACGAGCAAATTTTATAGGCGACGTAACTTTAGAACAGGCGAGGACGTGACAACCCCAAGGCGAGTGGCGCGCGGCGGCAGAGGGAGTCATGAAGTTATGTAATTATGATGATTGTACTTATACTCGTTGAGGTGTATAAGGTTTAAGGTGAAAAATATGAGAGGCTCTAATAATATAAGCTAGTAAAGAGTGTTGTTTAACGATCAGAAGTCGGATAACCTACGGTCCTACGGATTGTGATATTTGTTGTGGCACTTCTTTTCTTTGTGTGTGGCAGCAGGAATTCAAAATGGCACCGGTCGGATCGGACGTCGATAAAGTCACCGATGAAAAGATTTATCTTACTTGCTGTAAAACAAAACATTTTAGTGGTATGGTGTGCGTGGAATGTGGGAAAGTGTTCCACAAATCCTGTCGGCTAAGAGACTAGAGAGAAAAAGTGAAACCAATCGACTCACACTGACTCACCAGAAATCGTCATTGTAATAGGAGCTAATGATCTGAAGAAGCAGACCAATTCATCAGGGCTGACAAACAAATCAGGGTCAACTCAATCCATTGGCAACCAGTGCTTGGCGTTGGCGCTAACAGATGGAATCGGCGAGGATTCTGAGGCAGTTTTTGAAAAGGAATCCGAAAACCTCGAATCTCAACTTGAAGAAGTCACAACATGGCAACCAAACATGCAATCTCTGACTCAGACAGATGATAGCAGAAAAATGACGACAACTGAGAATCTAAATCAAAATAAGGTCCACAAGCTGAAAGAACATCCGGAACACGCAAAACAAGCAAATCAAGAAAAAAAAGACTCCATATCTGATGAGGAGGGATGGCAAAAACAAAGTCGGAAAAGTAGATTTTCAAAAAGACCAAGGCCTGCACCAGTGATGGGGAATTGTCCAGACTTTGGTCTAAAGGTAGCACAAAAAATATCCTGCTTGTTCTTATCTGGGCTTGATCCAGAAGCGAGTGCTGAAGAACTGACAAACTACATAAAGACAAAAGTTCAAACCTCGTGCAAGTGTGAGAAAATGGTGACGCGGAAAAGCAAGTTTAAAAGTTGTTTTAAAATTGAAGTGCCAACCAACATCAAATCAAGAGTTATGTCAGCAGACATCTGGGGCCCGGGAATAACGATAAACCATTTTTTGCACCTAAGACGACCTCCCATGCATCGGGAACATCGAATGAGCACAACCTAGACCTAACCTTACTTCATCCAAATTTCCAATGCCTTAAAAACAAGATAAATGAATTGGAAGTAATAATTCAGGAAACCTTGAAATATCCAACCATCATTTATGCCACTGAGCATTGGTATACCCACGCGGAAACGGGGACTTTGCAGGTTGATGGATATGGATTAATATCGGCCTTCGCCAGAAGCTTGACCAAACATGGGGGTTCCTGTATCCTTGTTAAGAAAGAAATTGAAGACAGCTATAATGAAGTTAAGGACATTGTAGACCTGAGCGTCGATGGCCTTGTTGAATGTTCGTCCATTGAAAACGGTATCCAAAGGATTGTTGTTCTTTGTATATATAGACCTCCTCAAGGTAACGTAAAACAATTCTTAGATGTCTTAGCAGATATACTGCGTTTTGTTCAGAACAAATATTATAGACACCAAATATTTCTGTGTGGAGATTTTAATATTGATCTCTTGGAGAATACAATCAATACTAAATTGTTTTTGGATCTTCTGAA
>MU188408.1:27405-39313 GCA_016904865.1 Pissodes strobi
AATCAACATCTTCGCACACACACCGCTCGTCGAGCGCCATAGGATCTACCTTTAGTGTGTGTGCCACTGCCATAAAAAAAAAAAATATCGGACAAGCGATGGAAAATTGAAAGATTAATCGAATACCTACTTACCTGTATGAAGATTAATCGTAATTTTCCGAGCTTGTCTTCCGATATGATTACAACCCTCCCAACCACATGCCCCTTAGGCGGGCAATTTTGCTCTAAAACAGAATGAGTAAGCATCGAGGTGCGATAGCAGGCTCGGGTTGAAGATAAAAAATTTTATGCTTTAAAAACGTATCGATGGGTATGATGATTCAGAAACTACAATGCAATCATATCGGAAGACAAGCTCGGAAAATTACGATTAATCTTCATACAGGTAAGTAGGTATTCGATTAATCTATCAATTCTTGTGTACTATAATATTATTTGCCTATACTTAAAAAGTCCGATGTGTACTTGTTAGAAAATTATAGGCCTATTACGATGTGTTCAGTATTTTCCAAGATTTTTGAATATTGTTTCTTGGACAGATTACTGATGTTCTTGAATTAAAATAATATTATTCATGAAAGACAGCATGGGTTTCAAAATTGCAAGTCAACTAATACTGCAATACATAGTTTGTACGATGAACTGTTTCACCTTGTCAAGACGGGCGAGAGTCCTGTTGGGGTATTTTGTGACCTCAGCAGGGCTTTCGATTGCGTAGATCTATTGATACTTTTAAAAAAATTAGCTGCATATGGCTTCAAAGATCAGCCATATAACTGGATAAAATCTTTTCTTAATGAAAGGCAGCATTTTGTATCAATTAACTATACTTCTGGAGGCACCAAAATGCAAGCTTGCTCTGAGCTTCTTACTACATGTATAGGGGTGCCACAGGGATCTGTTTTGGGCCCTATGTGTTCTTACTTTATGTTAATGAACTACCGGATGGTATTTCGGATGCTTAGGTAATGTCTTTTGCAGATGATACTTCGGTAATACTGTCCAACAAATCTGAAATCCTCCTTAACCAGCAAATAAATTCAGCATTGCTCGATATGCATAACTGGTTTTGTTGTAATTCATTATTTTTTAATACCGCTAAAACACAAACTGTTAGATTTCATACTAGGCAAAGACATTGTGAGAGTGTTGAAGTTAGTATAAATAATGAGAAAATAAATATTGTTAGTTCGGTTAAATTTTTAGGGTTATATGTTGATCAATGTTTTGAGTGGAAAGACCATTGTGAGCATGTTATATCCAAATTAAATTCTGCTTTTTATGTTATGTTAAATCTTAGGGATATTTTAACACAGAAACAATTACTTATGTTATACTACGCTCAAATTGAGTCTATTTTAAGGTATGGAGTGTGCTTTTGTGTAAGGATGTGTTTCTAAAACAAAAAAGGTTAATAAGGTGCATAGCAGAGGTGAGACATCGAATTTCCTGTAGGGATTATTTTAAAAGTTTTAATATATTGACACTGACAGGTCTTTATATATTTGAATGTTGTCTGTATATCTATAAAAATAAAGACAAATCTATGAGGGTTGAACACATCCACCCACTTAATACTAGAAATGCAAGTACCTTCTATATACCGCCCTATAAATCTCAAGTAATGTATAAATCTCCCAACGTAATCGGCCTAAAGCTATATAACCTACTGCCAGATGATTTTAAAAAATGTAAATCTGTTGTTAGCTTTAAGACTCGACTTAAAATATTTCTGGTCTCTAAATGTATATATTCATTGAATGAATACATATCCTAAAGTTTATCTAGTTGTTATGGTGTTTTAAAAATTTTTAAAATTTTACATAGTTTTTCTTTTAATAAGTGTTTTTTACTGTTGTTAATTCAAAATTTTAAATTCTACGTGTCTTTGAAACTAGTTAGGTACATTTGATATTATTTATTAGTTTTTAGCTTAGTCTTAAGTTTTCTTTACCCATGACTATTCCAATACAATTTTGTAATTGTCATTCTGGAGCATGAATAAATAAATAAATAAATAAATAATCAGAGTGAGAAAATCTAAGTATGTATAACGAAATGAAGGCTAACCAATCTACTCTTAATTCAATCCCGTGGCAGCTAGAGTAAAGGTAGACCTATAAAACGTCCTCAAATATACTAAATCAAATAAGATCACTCTGGGGAAAACATAGATATATAATAGCCGTAATTATCCAGTACAAGGCGATGAATTAAATTACAAATTATAATTAGTCAAACTAATTTACTGCCTTGAGCTTTACAGCCAGGTACATTAACATAATTTGCTATTCTGGCCCTAGCCATTCACGTATAGATTCGTTTATCAAAATGACCGATAGCAATAACGATATACGATATTTTAGATAAAATACTTGCAGTGATAATTATATTTTCATTAACTAAAAAGGTAGATATGAGTGATAGCAAGCAATAACGGGTTTTTTATGGTAGTGGCACACACACTAAAGGGAGATCCTATGGCGCTCCACAAGCGGTGTGTGTGCAAATATGCTGATCGACACAGTTCTTGAATAGTTGTATGTTGTAATTAGTGGGAAACAGATGTTCTTGGAGTGAGTTCCATAGTGATGCAGTGGGCCAGACAAAGGAGTTCTTGTAGAGCGAAGTTCTATGTGTTTCCAGTTGTACGACGTACTGGTGCGCTCTTGCCGTCTGTCGTGAATGTCTGACAGGCGTTGCCAGGGGCGGGATAAGGGGCCAAATCAAGGGAACATACGCCGTGAAAGTATCTGTAAAACAGGGACATCTCGGCCACATGTTTGCGGTGTTCCAGACTATCCATATTCCCGGTCAACTCCGGCTCGCCTGCACGATACACAGCTCTATTCTGAATGGAATCCAGCAGCATTAGGGTGTTCTTTGGTGCGACACCCCAGATGTGTAAGCAATATTCTAAGCAACTGCTGCGGTGTATACAGTGTTTTGTTGCGAAATAGCGCACCAAGCTTCTGGGAGGCTGATTTTGCCATGTTAGCAACGTGGTCATGCCAGGACATATTGATGTTGACCGAGACACCCAGCAGTCTGATTGACGAGGATGAAGGAATGGTCGATATAATGATGTCAGGGCCCGCCGTATTGGCCCTCTTGGTAAACGTGGCTGCTTGGGCCTTTGCTGCATTGAACTGGACCAAATTTCTGTCGCTTCAAGTTTGAACTTTCTCCAGGTCTTGATTAATTGCTGTAATCTGCTCCTGTCTGCGGTGATAAGCCTCAGTCGCTGGTAAAGGTCTTCCTGATCTAAATTGGAAGACAAGAGTACTGTCATCTGCAAAACTGTAAACAGGACTATTCGTTTCGGTCAGCAGATCATTGATATGAATGAGGAAGAGAGTTGGTGAATGTATTGCGCCCTGAGGCCCTCCAGCGTTTATGGTGCATGTGTCTGAGATGTGTCCATCAACTGCAACGTGTAAGAGATCGGTTCTTAATGAAACTGGCAAGCCAACTGCAGAGACAGGCTGGCAGTCCGAGGGACGGCAGTTTGTTGAGCAGTCTGTCATGCCAAACCCTGTTGAATGCCTTTGAAATATCCAACGCAACCGCTCGAGACTCCGTAGTTCTCAATTGCCCTACTCCATATATGAGTGACATACGCCAATATATCTCCTGTCGATCTTTCTTTGCGAATGCCCTATTGATTATCGCTGATTATTCTGTTGTTCTCGAGGTACGTGAGTAGTTGCTGATCGATTACACGTTCCATGACTTTGGAGATTATAGGAAGCAAGACAATTGGGCGATAGTTTGACGGCGTGGTTTTCTTGCCTTTTTTCCAAGAAGATGCGTAAATCCTTTTTCCGTAAGACGGAGTAAAAAGCCTGAAAAAAAAACGGGTGTTAGTTCGTTGGCGTAGTTCTTTAACACAATGGAAGGTATTCCGTCCGGTCCTGAATCCAATGATAATGTAATGTTTTCGTCTGCATGAATCCAAATATTAACACTGAAAATGTTTTTGTTTTCCTATTATGGGGTATCAAATCACGAAAAAGTACATGCTACATTTGGCACATCACGTAATATACGTGAGGGATCGTGTTAGTCTGTTTCTGAGGACGGACCGGTTCAAATGACAAAAATAAATTAAAGCTAACTGAAACTAACTGAAAGTTGATTGAACGACTTACCCAAACTAACCCAAACTAACAAAAAGTAATCAAAAGCACAGAAGGGGTTAAAACGAATCGAAACAAATTAAAAAAATTAAAGTAAGTTAAAACTAACTCAAAGTAACCGAAATTTGGCGAATAACCAAAACTAACCTTAAAAATTAAAATTGGTTATGTATAACCTATCGGATCCGGTTCAAATTACTAAACTAAATTGGAACTAACTGAAACTAACCGAAAGTTGATTCAACGACTAACCGAAAGTAACCAAAAGCTCTAAAAAAGCTAAAACGCATCGGAACAGATCAAAAATACTAAAGTAAGTTAAAACTAACCAAAACGAATTTTGGCCTGATTGAAATGACTAAAATTAAAACTAACTGAAATTAACTTAATATTGATTGGACGACTATCCACGACCACTATCTAACACAACCTAACCCAATCTAACCTAAACTAACCAAAAGCACCAAATATGGCTATAACGTATCGAAACCGATTAAAAATATTATAGTAAGTTAAAAATAACTCAAATTAGCCGAATTTTGGCGACAAACCAAAATTAACCAAAAACATTAAAATTGGTTATAGCATATCGGAAAGTTGATTTAATGACTAGCCAAAACTAACCAAAGGTAACCAAAAGCACCAAAACGGGCGAAAATGTATCGAAATAGGTTACACAAATTAAAGAAAGTTAAAACTAACCAAAACAAAGCGAATTTTGGCGACTAACGAAAACTAACCAGAAACATTATATTTGACTATAACGTATCGGAGTCGGTTCAGATGAATACTTTGGTTTCCTGACAAGGTCGCATCACGACACGGAAAATTTTAGTGAACGTCACGACACGGCTTATGCATAACTGATTATAACGTATCGGAATCCGCTCAAATAGGTAAAATAAATTAAGACTAAGTGAAAATAACCGAAAGTTGATTAGAAGACTAACCAAAACTAACCAAATCTATTAAAACTCATTATAAAGTATCGGAACAGGCTCAAGTAAGTAAAATAACTTGAGACTAAGTGAAACTAACCGGAAGTTGATTAGACAACTAACCAAAACTAACCAAATTTGTTAAACTTGATTATAACGTATCGGAACCGACTCAAATGACTAAAATATGTTGAGACTAAGTGAAACTAACCACAGATCTAGGAAGGGGAAACTAACTACAAGTTGATTAGACGACTAACCAAAATTAACCAAATCTATTAAAATTGATTATAACGTATCAATACCAGCTCAAATAAGTGAAATAAGTTGAGACTAAGTAAAACTAGCCAAAAGTTGATTAGACGAGTAACCCAAACTAACCAAATCTATTAAAATTGATTATAACGTATCGAAACCGACTGAAATGACTAAAATAAGTAGAGACTAAGTGAAACTAACCGGAAGTTGATTAGACGACTATCCAAAAGAAACCAAATTTATTAAACTTAATTATAACGTGTCGGAAACGACTCGGAGACTAACATAAGTTGAGACTAAGTGAAACTAACCGAAAGTTTATTAGACGACTAACCAAAACTAACCAAATCTATTAAAATGGATTATAACGTATCAGAATCAGCTCAAAAAGTAAAATAAGTTGAGACTAAGTGAAACTAACCGAAAGTTGATTAGACGATTATCCAGAACTAACCAAATCTATTAAAATTGATTATAACGTATCGGAACCGACTCAAATAACTAAAATAAGTTGAGACTAAGTAAAACTAACCGAAAGTTGAATAGACGACTAACCAAAATTAACCAAATCTATTAAAACTGATTATAACGTATCGGAACCGGCTTAAATCAGTAAAATAAGTTGAGACGAAGGGAAACTAACTGGAAGTTGATTCGAGGATTATCCAATACTCACCAAATTTATTAAAATTGATTATAACGTATCGCAACTGACTCAAATGACTAAAATAAGTTGAGACTAAGTGAAACTACCCGAAACTTGACTCGTCGATTAACCAAGACTAACCAAATCTATTAAAATTGATTATAACGTATCGTAACCGGTTCAACTGACTAAAATAAGTTGATATTAAGTGAATCTAACCGAAAGTTGATTAGCAGACTAACCAAAACTAACCAAATCTATTAAAATTGATTATAACGTATCGTAACCGGTTCAAATGACTAAAATAAGTTGATATTAAGTGAAACTAACCGAAATTTCAATTGAGGACTAACCAAAAAAACCCAATCTATTAATATTGTTTATAACGTATCGGAAACGGTTCAAATGACTAAAGTAAGTTGAGATTGAGTGAAACTAACCGAAACTTGATTGGACGACTAACCAAAATTAACCAAATCTATTAAAATTAATTATAACGTGTCGGACCCGGTTCAGATGACTAAAATAAGTTGAGACTAAGTGAAACTAACCGAAAGGTGATTGGACGATTAACCCGATCTAAACAAATATATTAAAATTGATTATAGGGTATCGGAACCGGCTTAAATAAGTAAAATAAGTTGAGACTAAGTGAAACTAATCGGAAGTTGATTGACGACTAACCAAAACTAACCAAATCCATTAAAATTGATTATAACGTATCGGAACCGGTTCAAAAGACTAAAATAAGTTCAGACAATGGGAAACTAACCGAAAGTTGATTGGGCGACTAACCAGAACTAATCAAATTTATGAAAATTGATTATAACAACTCGGAACCGGCTTTAATAAGTAAAGTAAGTTGAGACTAAGTGAAACTAATCGAAAGTTGATTAGACGACTAACCAAAACTAACCAAATCTATTAAAATTGATTTTAACGTATCCGAACCTACTCAAACAACTAAAATAATTTGAGACTAAGTGAAACTAACCGAAATTTGATTCGACAACTAACCAAAACTAACTAATTCCGTTAAAATTGATTATAACGTATCGGAACTGGTTCAAATGACTAAAATAAGTTAAGACTAAGGAAAACTAACCGAAAGTTGATTCGACGGCTAACCAAAAATAATCAAATCTATTAAAATTGATTATAACGTATGGTAACCGGTTCAAATGACTAAAATAAGCTGATACTAAGTGAAATTAACCGAAAGTTGATTAGACGACCAACCAAAACTAACCAAATCTATTATAATTGACCCAAATGAATAAAAATAAAATAATTTGAGACTAAGTGAAACCAACCGAAAGTTGATTGAACGACTAACCCAAACT
Source organism: Pissodes strobi (assembly GCA_016904865.1). Taxonomy (NCBI): domain Eukaryota; kingdom Metazoa; phylum Arthropoda; class Insecta; order Coleoptera; family Curculionidae; genus Pissodes; species Pissodes strobi. The sequence goes on from MU188408.1 coordinate 34,732, forward strand.
AACCAAATCCATTAAAATTAATTAAAACGTATCGGAACCGGTTCAAATGGCTAAAGGAAGTTAAGACTAAGGGCAACTATCAGAAAGTTGCGTAACGGAACTGGCTCAAATAAGTAAAAAAAGTTGCGACGTAGAGAAACTAATCGAAAATTGATTAGACGACTAACCAAAACTAAAAAAATCTATTAAAATTGATTATAACAATTGGAACCGACTTAAATGGCTAAAATAAGTTGGTACTAAGTGAAAATAACAGCGTTAGATCGGGGATTAAGAGACGAATGGAATGCAGTTTTTACAACCACCACTAATGTTATAAATAGTAAAAACGAACGAAACGTGAAGTAATATGCATTTATGTGGTATATTTTGGTAAACTAAACTTGCGTAATCTGCTAAAAGTCATTTTTTACATTAGATTGTGTTAATGACTTTTAGGTTCTTACGACAAACTACTCGTGTTTCATATCGTTAGATCGAGGAAGGTGAGACGAATGGAATGCAAATGGTCTTTTGCTTTTTACAACCACACTTATAACGTTCTAAATTGTAAAAAAGAACGAGACTTGAAGTAATATATATTTGTTTGTTATATTTTGGTAAACTAAACTTATGTAATCTAACCTGATCTCACCCAAACTTCTATCAACTATATATTTCTAATTTCCACACAATTGTGAGTTTTCTTATATCTCAAATTCAATAAGCGTTGCATTTTGCTTCGGCATTTTCAATGTCCCCCCCGGTTGCATGTTTGTGAAGGACTGTGAATTTTTGATATGTAAGATGTTCTCAAAATTTGTTGATCCCATTGGAAGAAATCTCGAAGAATATAGATCCACGCTTACGCACAGCAGCAGCGATTCTCAATGACAACCTTACCAGCTTGCAACTCTTGTATTTAAAAACTATTAAAAAAATTACCTGCGTTTTGAGATATCAGATAGGCAATAATGTACCAATATTAGGTAGAATTCCGTGGAATTATTATATTAATACTTAATTTTATCGAGGTAGCTAGTAATTGAAAGGTAGTAATTAGTAGATATATTCACAAATAGTCTGCTTTTGAATATTTTATTTATCTAGTATCTAAATATTGCTAGGCAAAAGGCAGACTGTAAAAAATTGCCAAAAAGTATTTTTTTTTTAAAGATGAAAAACATTTTTCGTATTCTGTATGCGCTGGATTCGTCTGCCAATTTTTTATTCTATATTAAAAATTATAAAGTTTATATCTAATCTAATTTGATTCGGTAAAAACTTTTTTCCGAGTTGTCATAAAAATGTTGTTAATTAACTAGTGCGTCTGAGACATTTATATATCTGCAAAACTTCTGCCTAATATACTTGTTATAACTTTACTGATAACTGAGTCTAACTTGTGCTTGGCAGACTGTAAAAAAATTTTCTCAGTCACACGATTTTTTTTACAAGATTACAAGAGCATGCGTTACTACTGTGCTCGCAAAAAACGTAACCTAAGCTTATGACGGATTTGGCAAACTTAATTTATGTTCATGTAATTGGCAGCTGTAAAAAGTTGTTCCAAGAGACCATTTTTTTGCAAACTAAAATTAATTATTCAACATACATTACCGTGGTACGAGAAATTTTTAATGCATATTCCGATAGGCATATTCCTTACGTTTGTAAGTATCTCCCCTATCAAAGGCAGACTGTAAAAAATGTGTCTGCCAGTCCATGACTGGTTTAGGCAAAAACCATAATTGTTTGTCCTCATTGTTGATGATTGGGAATTATTAGCCAACAAAGTTACATTTATATAAATATTAATTGTGTAAATATTAATGTATTCCTTAAGTTGTATTACTTTAGCGATAAGGAACAGGAATAACTGCTAAATTATGTTGCTTATTTTCAGGATGGTGGAAGATTTAAATGCATGTTTAAGAACTTTGGTATTGCTGGAATATGGAATCTCCTCATTTCAGCTCGCCATGGTTGTCTATCAACTCTTACATGTAAAGATATCCTTCATTAAGATATTACATCCTGCACTTCTTACAGAGCAATATTTAAATATTATAATAAAAAAACATTATTTTTTAATTTTATTTTGATAAGCACAAATTTAATTTCAAGTATCTTTATTCGAATAATATTAAATATGATTGATATATTTTTTCCTAGGAAAGTGCACTTTTCAGCATGATTTTTCGTTATAAAAATAGTTTCTGCTTCTCAACAAACCATGCGGAAAAGCTACTTTTCCGCATAATATGCTACTCTTCGACACGAATTTTCAGGGCCGGATGCAGGAATGTGGGGGCCCAGGGCAGAGATGAAAATGGACGCCCTTTCAATTAATAAATATCTTGATAACTTTATTTTTACATTTGGAAAACAAATTTCCATTATTAGAATACATATTTTTTCCTCACTGTTATAAAATTTTTGAAGCCAAGGTTTGTGGAGGCTCTCAATATGTGGGCCCTCCGGCACTCAGAATTTTTCATTATTTGGGGTAATTAATTATGTAGACCTCACGCACGTCGTAGATAACATTATCATAACAATTGAAGCATTTTTTTTTCCAAAAACAGCCCATGTCAAGAAAATCTTTTTTGGTAAAAACGAAAAAAGTAAATATGAAAAAGAGAACTTGAGCTATCTAAATTATAAGTATTGGTAAAATCTGTAAAACACAATTGGCAGTTTTTAATATAATTTGTAAATTTATAAGTTATTTAGGTTTAGAAAAAATAAATGAAATTTATTTGACAAGGGCTCTTTTTGCAATAAAGCCAAAACACTCGACTGGTTTATTTGAGTCATACGTATATTTCAAGAAATGCTGACAATATCAACATTTTAAAGGTACGTATTAAGTGCTTTCACATTAACTACTCACACTCCTCAGGGTCAAATTCGGTTTCAGGGGTTAAATCCGCATTGCTGTTAGAAGCCAATGATTCATAAAATTCTTTATTTTCCATTTTTGGTAAAGTTGGACATGAATCTAAGAGACTTTTCACTTTCAGAGGGCTTACATTAAGGGTTCCAAGTTCCTTTGGAAGTTTAGGCTTGTTTCTGATTATCGATTTGCTCCATGAACCAGAATGTGGATCTCTCCAGGATCAGAAATCTTGTACATACGTCCTAATGGTTTTCAGTTTAAGTAGCGGATTAGATACTCTAAAAAAATACGGTGTAACTGCTTTCTCTATGTTTTAAAGGTTCGATAGATCTACTTTGACCTGTTTAAAAGGAGATGGCTTGAAGCTACAGGTTGAAATGATATCGTCTAGGGGTTCGCGAGACCGAGGCCGAGACTACCTTGGTCTCGGTCTCGATCTCAGTCTTGTCTCGATTTGGTCTCGGTCTGGGTTTGAGCAAATAAAAAGCAATTAAATAATTTACTGTTTTATTTCGTTAATAACACAAACGCTACTTCGGAATGTTAAGAGGAATATAAATAATTTAGAAAATATACCGAGTGTCATTTAAACTGAATAAGTTTCGGTACAACTGAAAGCAACCTTTTATTTATATTTCATTAAAAATGTATATAACTGTCATCAGTATAACTGCTCTATGATTCAGAGGTTTCTAAATTAAAAAAAAACAATTAAAGTGTGTGCAGTTACGGAAAAATCCATAGGCAGTCGCAGTATTTCGGTTAATACCCAACATGTGAGGTATTTTAGTGTTACGGCAACATTTACAAAAAGGGGCAGGCTAAGGAATGGGATGGGGAAGGGACACAAATTATTATTTTTAACTTCAGTGAGTAAGTCAAGCTTGAAAGTTTGTGTAAGGGTTCATTTTCAATACCCTTCGATTGTTGTTTTGAAATATTATGGTGAATATATCAATGCTAAAAAAATAAATAAAATGGTTCTCCCTATCACCAAAAATATTTTGTCGAACTATACCAAAAGACAAATTTTCATTTTCAATCTTCGGAACTGATAAGCAAACGTAAATAAAGAAGTGATTTTTCTCTTAAAAAAACCATTTCTCAAAAACTAATTTTCCTTTATCAAAAAAAACCTATTACCTGTCTAGTGTGTTAGTGACTAAAGTAAATAGGTACTTTACACACGGTAGCAGAAAAACTTTTTGAACGCGTTTTTAGTTTTTATATACAGTATGTCCACGGATGGGGTTTACATGAGGGCAAACGGATTAAATTTTGCAAGACGCGCAAAGAGGCCACTTTTAATAAAAATATCTTAAAAATAAAATTGTAAGTGCTACTTTAAAATCACTGTCCTCTACGTACCATTGCAACAAAATACAACAAATTGAGGTTTCTAAAAATCAATATTTTCAGATTTTTTGATTTATATTGTTAACAATAAAATAAATTTCAGCAATATTAATAATAGTATTCGTTACTTTTACTTTCTTTTAAGTAACCTACACGAAAAAATTGCAATTCTTTAAGTTTTTTAGCAAATACGTCAAAATGTTTTAATTTGAAAGTTCTAATATATTGTCACGACTAACAACCATCCGAACGTTTTTGTGCTACCCTATAGAACTAGCCGCCGCCGCCGCGCCGTGCCCCTCGCTTCTTTGTCTGTATGACTCATCGCCCGGCCGGTCGCGAAGT
>MU188408.1:39323-62838 GCA_016904865.1 Pissodes strobi
GTTGAAAATAGCAAAGTTGTAATTCTGTTAAGAACCCACGGGAAAAACGTAACAATATTTATGAAAATTTGCACTTCAACGTAGAATCAAATTTGAACAACTTTTCTCATTGACACTTTTTGATATGTCGTCAAATGACCCCACTTTTTGCCTTGTGATCATTTGCATTTGTCAAAATCGATTTTTAGCTTATTGGACATGCTGAATTAATCCCCAAAAGAGTTAATTTCGGTATTTGAATAATAAAGATGTTTCCAATTTATTTCAAACATTATGCCGGTCACTAGGTATATCCCGAACAACTTCTTTTCAAACACAACATTTGAATGGCTTAGATATTCTATGTATAAGTACAGTTATGGTTAATTAATAAAAATGATATCTACTACCTACTCTTTGATACGATATTTACAGATAAAAAAATTATGTTAAACATTTGTAAAGGTAAGTTGGTAAGTAAATTTAACTACTTTTATGTTTTAATTTACCAAAAAGCATTATTCAATGTAAAATCTTAAAGTATTCACAGTTACAAAATTGCTTAAGTCGAACAAACTAATGACTACATAATTCTTTCGAGACCGAGACCGAGACCGAGATGAGACCGAGACCATAGTCTCGCGAACCCCTAATATCGTCCCGTTCTCCAGGAAGATCAACTGTAGACTATTCTTTTATTTTACTGATAATGGAAACATCCTGATCATTTGGAAGAAATAAGTGATCTCTAACCAGAAATATCTTTAGTACATGGACAATGAAATATGTATTTATTTATTTATTATAATAATAAAAGTTACAACTTATATAAGGTATATAAAACTCAAATGATATGTGTACACTATGGACTAAAGTCTGTGTGTGCACACAGTCACTGAATTGAACAATGGCTAAATCAAGTAAATACTTAATAGTTTTATATCATAGTCCTAAATTATATGGCTATTATTTAAACATAGTATTTTTAAAATCTATAGAAACCTAATATAGTACGGCGGTTAGTCAAACCAACCTTGCATTTTTGAGTAGAGCATTGCTATTTGGCACAGTGGTAGTATATATCCATATCTCACTTTTAAGAAGTGGAACCAAGTTTGCAACCACGGGAGAGCAGCGATATGGCGGATTGTATACCTACCAGGGGCAAATTTGAGAAAATCGCTAAACGAGCACACCCGACCGTTTCTATGGGTAGCTATCACTCAGCAATATTACGGGAGGTGTTCTGGAACGTAACTGGACCATGTGCCAGCGGCGTGGTGGCAGATTGCCTACCCCCCTAGGCGCAGAAACTAATGAAATCGATTTTGTAGTGTTAAGCTAGGGATTTTTGTAAGTCACTCCATTGCCACAGACAAAATATAAATAAAACAGCTCCCAATGAACCCATACACTCTTTTATAAAGAGAAAAAGTTTTTAAATTGGTATGCTCATGAATATATTAGTCACAAAACAGTTAACTTTAGGTTACCTCAGTTGTAAGATGAACAGAAAATTATAAGATTAAGAAAAGCTGTGTTTAATGCAAACAGACAGTTTAACAACATCATTTAAAGCGTTTAGAATTAATTCCATGTCGTTATTAATGGATGCTATTATTCATTGTACTAGACGTAATCACAGAATGTAATAATACAAAATCTATTACGTCACAAATTTGAGCCTTAAATATCAGACTTTGGCATTTGTTTGACATTAATTAAGGTTCTTAGGGCACGGGCAGCTACGAAACTCATGGCAAAGTACTTTAGATTCAGCGCAGTTGCATTTCCCATTACATGACATAAGCGTTTGTTTACAAGCCTCTTCTGCTGTAGGCTTAGTTTTATAAAGCAACCTCCATCCTTCCAGGCCGGCTTTCCAGCCACACACTGACGGTGATGGCAGGTTCAAGTCATTCAGGATTGGGGAGACCGCTTGTCTGGCCTGCGCCTCGTAAGAAGCGAATTGAAATTTGGAGATCTGGGAAATCTTCGGTCAGAGGAATGCTGTCTAGGGATTTTCCCTTAGCGAAGAGCGCCCGACGCCATTTGGTGAGGCTTTCGTACTGCTTAATACTGTAAATTGCATTAAAAAAGAATACAGCTAAATTGTGGTAAAGCCGAAGTGCTATGTTTATTAACATCTGTAGATATGGGTACTCACGAATCGTACATAGCTATGACAAATCGCTGTATACCAGGCTTTGCATCCTCTACCTCTCCTTGCATCAGCATCTCTAGGAAAGGGGCGATTTCAGGGTGTAGCTTTAAGACAATCAAGGCTGTCGTCTTCTATTCAATCTTGTAAAATCTGAGGGAGCATGGAATGCTGGAAGTACTAATTAGTTAAATGATTTTAGTGTTATAATTACCTAATGCAGATGAGATTTCGTGAATAGGTAGACACTTATGTTGCTTTCCAGTCATTAAGTGAATCCATAACTCCTCAACCTCTTGTAGTCTGGCCCAGCATGATATAGCTGACACAACCACATCTGTATCTGAAGCTCTAATCAGAACCTTTCTGTATCCATATTTTAGCATGTGAGTCAGATGCACAAACATGCGAGAATCGGCTTCTTCATGGTTACATGGAGTAAGACTAGTGATATTAACATCTGCATGGTTTGACGTTATGGAGTTGTCAGATGTCGACACAAGAATGGACATATTTTTTGGTGTGTAAGTAGATATGCTCCTAGCCAGAATGCGATACACATCAGTTCTGTTTTCGGAATTCCGAAGGAAGCTCATCCAGTTAGCTGGCATTTTGGTGTCTATCTCCAGCTGGGGACCGATTCCTCTTTTCTCACAGGTCAGCGCCTTCAGGTTTTTCTTAAGTGCTTTCACATTAACTACTCACACTCCTCAGGGTCAAATTCGGTTTGAGGGTTAAATCCGCATTTCTGTTAGAAGCAAATGATTCATAAAATTCTTTATTTTCCATTTTTGGTAAAGTTGGACCTGATCAAAAATACGTATGTTGTCAACATGCACTAACTAACCCAAACTAACTCAAACAACGTATCTTATATGTATTAAAGGCTTGTAATTCAAAGTACTCACAAATCCCAAACTATATTCAATCGGGAAACCGTCGAACATTCCCGTCTTTTAAACTTTTTTGACAGAGTCAGAGAAAATGAGACAAAGACCCGGCTTCATCAAGTGTATAATTGCTCCTCCATCTAAAATCTTGGCTTGGATATTGGAACATTCTGCTGAAGATTTAGACGAGCAAGCGAGGCATTGACTCAAAACCTCTGACTTAGCTATAGACCTCATATTGCCATTTGTGCTTGAGAATGCTGGTGAAAATTCGTGGCTCTCGTGGCTGAAGAACTCGTCGAAATTAGCCGGTCGCTTTCTACTGATTGCAACGTACAATCCACTGAACAAATCATTTGTAGTTTTCAATACATTAGTTTGGCTCTTTGCTCTTATTATTGTCCTTTGGAACTGGAGAATCGCCAAAAATTACTAGCTTATTTCGTTTAATTGGCTCAAGGATCGACACAGTTCCTTGCTCAAGTCTCTCAATCACAAATTTTAAGCACTGGTCTCACCCAAGCGTTTCCATAGCCATCACAGCCTGCTTAGAGCTTTTAGAGGAGCACATACGATTATTCAAATTGAATAAATCGTCGGTTTCCTCGGCGGAAGGATTTCCTAGTAAGACGAAATTACGTTAAAATAATAATAAATACACCGATTATTATGTTTTATTTATATGTACTTGCCTGAGGATTTATTAGTTTCTGCGCCCAAAGGGTAGGCAACCTGCCACCACGCGGATGGCAGTTACGTTCCAGAATACTTCCCGTAATGATTTTTGAGTCATATTCACCCATAGAAAGGGTCGGGTGTGCTCGTTTAGCGGTGTTCTCCCGTGATTGCAAACTTGCTTCTACTTCTTAAAAGTGAGGTATGGATCTGCACTACCACTATGCCAAATCTCAATGCTCTACTAAAAAAATGCAAGGTTGGTCCCAATATCGCTGATTAACCTCCGTACTAAATAACATTTTTAATTACTTGAGTGTTACTTATAACCGATTTATTAAGGTCTCTTTTAATGAGAAGATATTTTTTTCTTTTAAAATGATACGGTAATAAGTTGAAAATTTTTGGAGATACAAATGAGATAGATCTTTGTATAGCATCAAATTGCTCTTGTCTAGATATCATGACTGATGTAATTATTGGGAGTATTTCTAGGGAGTGAAAATCTAATTACATTTTTTAATATTTAATTGAGCAATTGTTAAAATACCAGACTGTTAAAATGTATTTTTGTGCAATAGTAATATTGCTTAAGTTATTTTTATGAGAAAAGCCCCAACAGACTATTCCATAACCAAGACAAGATTCTGCCAATGATTTATAGATATTAATTATAACCTCTCTGTTTAAAATGTTACGTAATTCATACAACTTATAAACACGTGTCCTTAATTTACTTCGAACGTATTCAGCGTGAATAGACCGTTTTAAAAACTGATCAAAATAGACCTAAATATTTCGTACTTTCTACTGACTTAAATATACCCTCACACAAACAATTCTCAGAGAAGTCACAACCATTTGAGTGAATTATAATTTCATCTTTATTAGGTAGTCCCAACTTATTCATTGAAAAACACCTAAAATTAGTCTTTTTCCCGTTAAGAGTCAAAGAATCATAGTCCATCCAGGCTTTAACGTAAGTAGCAGCTCTCTCTGCTTTTCCCAAAACTTCATGCCATGTTAAATTCTTTACCAGCAGAATAGTATCGTCAGCAAAACAGACTGCCTTTGCATTAGGAACTGCATTCCCTAGACTATTAATATATAGAAAAAAGTATCGGTCCAAGGACTGTACCCTGCGGAACACTATAATTTAATTTAACTATTTGTGATCTATTACTCAAGTATGATTTGAATAATTGAAGAACAGTACCCCTTATCCCAATTAATTCCATTTTGTGAAGTAGAATGCCATGTTCCACCATATCGAAGGCTTCAGAGAGGTCAAGAAAAATCGCCACAGGCTTGTATTTAGTATTAAAACAATTAACTATATAGTCAGTCTTATAATATGTGATAGTATTATATTTTTGATGCAATCCTTTACCTACTGGTAATTAATGTTTTTTTAATTTGGAAATTCATATAGAATAGCTTTGTGCGACGACGAAGTGGACGCCGTTTGAGCAATTCTTCATTTGTAAATATATATATTATTGCATCGGATGGGTGGCGTTTATGCGCGGAGTAGGATGCAAAAGTAATATCAATCTCTTTTCGATTTGCTAATTCTGTATTCTGTTATCTTCTAAATTAGTATTAGGTTATGAACACAGAAATATGTTCCACAACTGTCTATTATATTCCACCTAACTGAATCCTCCACCCTCTTCTCGAATTAAAAGCAAACGCTTTTACTTTAAATCATCCTGAATGTACTAGATCTTTCTGAAGCTGAAACTATTTACACCAATTATTCTAATATAATTTAATATATTTTTAGGTAACAGGCTTAAAACGATTTACGGTGTTTACCTATTTTCTAGCTACGAACGTTCATTTATATCTTTGGTATTGGAATGGTAACGAAATATCATATCAGGTAAAAAACTATAATGCCCCTTTTAAATGAACAAAAATTTCATTTTCAAGAAAAATGTTTGAAATATCAAAAGAAAATCAATATAGTAATATGCCAAATATTTTTAATTTACCTTAATAATTACTAATGCTGGAAATGTTGTTTGTATCATTTCAGAGTCAGCAAGTTGCAATGAGTATTCAGGAAAGTGAATGGAATATTTATACAACGAAAATTACAAAGATGTTGCAATTTGTTATAATGCGTGCTCAGAAGCCAGTTCTCTTGCAGATTGGACAATTTGGAACTGTACAATTTAGCGCACTATTTCAGGTAATAACATAAAAGATTTAAGTACTTATAATACAGCACTTCTTCATATTATCACTTCTGCAGTTCGAATCAAACTCAATTAATTCGATCAATATATTCAGACAACGAATTTGGAATAATATCCATTTTATGTAAATGCATTTTTGCGCCAAACATCTACCGCACTTTGTGCGTATGTTTAACTTCAAATTTCTTTTAACGGATTTAAAAAAAACCTTTGCGAGATTTTAAAAATATGAGCACAACAGAAAATTACACTTAAGAAATTTTCTGACCGTTAAACAATAATTGACTTTGAGTTGCAGCTTTTTCTTGGACCTGCATTGCCTGAATTTCAAGTTTCTATTTATTGTACTCGTATATCTCACTATTTTCAAGTGAATAGTATTACTATGTCTTGCAACACGTTTTTCTGATTGAATTTAAATTGAAAGTAAAGATGTTTTTCCTAATCAATTAAAAAGGAACCTAACCCCGGAGAGTCGTGTTACAATTGCCCGGCCCCTGTAGTGGGGTCGTTTGAGCGCCACCCGTTCTAGCCAACTAAACGGAAAAAGCTCTGCTGGAGTTGTGCAGGGTGGCTAGATCAGCTCATAAAATCGACCGGTAATTAACACGTTGACTTTCGAAGCAAATTTTGTGATCAGGTCCGCTGCGCCGAAGTAGTTTTATTGAAAATTTCAGTTATTTTTACGTTTTGAGAGTAAAGTAGCTTCAGAGTCAATACATATTTTATTCTATAGTATGCAATAGAAGCATGAATAAAATATATGCACGCGGCGCCTGATTAAATCATTTCAAGCAGTATATATTCTATTAACACCTTGTAAGCAGGTAGAGTATAGCACTATCGTCAATGCGGTTGCCAAATGGAGAGACCAGAGGTACAATTTATTTCCCAGTACCAAACATGGTGATGAATTAACAGAAGTTTCTGCGAGAGAAGGGCACAGCTATGTGTGCCTACAATTCTGCAAAATCATTATAGATGTGTCTGACCAAATGTCTTCATATTCTACTGCAATGTGCGGGTCGGTAAAATGGTTTCATCTAGCTGTAGTGATATTGGAAGGAACATCGCTGGCAAATGCTTGGCTTTTGTACAAAGTTACTAGTAATTCACCTATATACATTACAAGTTTTAGAAAAAACTTTGTATGGTATTGAGAGTTATACAACCAAACCTAAAAGGTCATAAAATGCAGCCATCGAAAAAAAGAATCCGGTGTAAATTGTTTTCTAAAAAGCATGCAAAGGGCCATGTCAGAAACTGCGCTATAGTCCACAGGAAGTCCAGATTGTCAAGGAAGTGCAGCAATTTGGGTTGAATGTTTTTACCATTTACAAGTCAAAATTAAAATGATATTTTGTTTGTATTCAGTATACAGCATATTTATGCGCTAATTTATGTAGAAAAGCTATGTTTTGTTGGTAGAAAAACCATTTTTTATTGTCACAATTTTTTTATGGAAAAAAAAAACATTTTTACTTTCGCCCAAAGCATGTGGACAGAAAATATAATTCGAAAAAGAAATGTAGTATTTTCCGTTATTTAGTTAGTTATTTGTAAGAATAAAAACCTTATGGCCCGAGATAAAATGTTACCATACATCGATAATTTGTAATAAAAAACTTAAATAGTAAGATATTACCAGACCAGCTTATATGGTGTTAATTCCACGCCGCGCCAACAAATTCCCCATAAGAAATGCACGCTATGTGTGCATATTTTACAGATACGCGGCCTGAAATCGTGCGCTGGTTGTGAATAATATATATGCACATGGCGCGATGGGAAAGTTCGGTGTGCATAATATATATGCACATGGTAGTCAACGTGTTAATTTCGAACCAACAAGAAAACGAGAATAACGGCGGACTTATTAAATCGATAATTTATCCATTAACTTAACTTATCAAAAAAACACAATCTAACAATTTAAGGAACAATATATTTGCTACTAAGTTCTTTTTTTTTTGAAGACACAGCAACAATCTATTGGGAGAAAAAATGTTAAATGGAAATCTGTTTAGTTAAAGTCCACACAATGTTAAATGACTATTAAAGCAATTGATAAAATAAATGGAGTACAATATGGAGATTGTACGGAGACCAATTCTGCTGTTAATACTCGATTATGACCTAGACGAGATCTCGATTGCTTGGTGTCGAGATTGGCTGATAAGCGCTACGGGCAAGGTCTGCTTCCCACCCACTAGGAAAGGGGTGATTCTAGATGTAGGTAAAGGTAGTCGCCTACTGGTATGCGCGGTGGACCTCCAGGAAAAAGGTTGTAACCCTCCGGAAAAGGTGATGGCACTCTGGAAAAAGGTGGTGGCCCTCCGGAAAAAGTCTTGAAATAACCCAGTGCGCATTAGACGATGCCCCTTACTTTAATAAAAACCATTGCCCCCTCGCATGAATATATTTTCTTGATAAAACAAATTCCCCCAAAAAAGAATTATCCATGAATTTTCAATGACCATCGGCAAATAAAAGATACTAAGGTTCAGACAACTTGAATATAAAAAAGATAGGTATGAACCATTCCCAAAAGAAAATATAAACTTCCCCATAAGAAAATCAACACAATATATCCCCAAAGAAAGGGTAGAATTGAATCACAATAAAATGTTGAGTCTCTACGACTGCATTATCAGCAAACCTTCTCTTCGCCTAGAAAGGCCCCTTCAGAAGAACTCTCGATTGCCAATTTGCCTTTCTCGTTCCCGAGATCAGACGCTATGTCAAATCAGCTAGTAGTGATGGGCGGAAACATGCCGAGCGGTTCTATACAAGGAATAATTCTAAGATACTAAACTAAGTTGTTTATCGTTTATTATGGTTGTAAAACGACTGCGGAGGCCACAATTAGTTCACCGAAATTGAATGATTCAAAAAATACCAGAGAATATTCCCTAACAAAACGATAACCTTTTAAAAATTTAAATCAACAGCTGGCGTTTACAAGAAATGGCACATTCCTATTACCCGGTCGAATGTTATAAAAACCACGGCCCGCCGTGTGAATATATTTACAAGCAGAGGTCCAAAGACCATCTAACGATCTCCGGAATTATTGGCCGGCAATTGGCGTTTGGGCAACCCAGGGGTTATGGAGTATTCACAAGGTCAGTAAAAGAAAATGAATCGACGAATCTACGGCAGCGTATTTGTGGGTTTATTAACAGAATTCTTAAAAATATAGAACGGTCTGCGGACTGTTCTACGATAATGTCGTATAAATCAAGCCAAACTATTACAATAACAATGTGCCTCGCTTATCAACTAAAATAAACACAGCCACAACGTGTTATAAATGCTAATGCAAATATATCGTTAACCTATACCTATAATATAGTTAATTTTACATTAAGAAAAGCGGCAATTTCAAGCGAATTGTCAGCAAATCGAATCATTAAATTCAGAATTATTAAATTGATGAGTGCAAAATACAGCAACTTTTTTTCCCTAAATGCGGCATATAAATGAAACATTAAAAATATCTGACATTGGCAAAATCGAACTAATACAGTCTAAGGCTCCGAGCTTGTACTAGATGGGTGCTTCCACATGAATGGCCTTCGCCTCCTGTATTTTTGATTATTGTAATTTCGTGATCACTCTAATTATGGAGCAAAGCTAGACAATTTGATATGTTCTTCATTTGTTGCTTTTTATTTGACTATATTTTTGTCACATAATGGTTACTAAAGAGCCTATGTGTCCTGATCTGATACTATATACATAAAATATAGTATCAGATCAGTTAATTTTTTTATTATTTTTTTATAGAGTAGCTCTTACTGCTTCCGGCTTGATTCCATTTCACCAATGCTTTATACAGCTTCATTTATTTTCATAAATTCTAAATTACTTTACAAAAGGTAATTATTGTCAGTTAAAAATGGCATATTCAAAAATTGGACATACCCGAATTGCGGACCAAAATTAATAACTGCCGGAGAGGATTCCTTTTCTACCTGAAATTTCAAAACGAGGGTCAAATAAACACATAAAGGGTATCATATTAGTGTGGGGTGCATTCCCTTCCTCCCTCTTCATTGGCTCCTGGAGCGCAACAAACAAAATTAATCGAAAATCACCCAAACTAAGTTCTTGCTGGCAATCATTTCATCTTCAAATATGAGGACCAAGAAATTTTGAATTGTGAAGTTTATTAAATTAAATTTATTGTTGGTGCTCAATTTGATGTGGGTTTTAAGGGCACCCAATTACATTGGTCAATGTTTATGTATTGAAATTACTCAGATAGTAACTGAAAATACCTACAGAGCTTGGAGGAACTGGTAACTAAGTTACTTGAAAGTATCTGAGCTACTTGGATGTAACTTAGTTACTGTAACTTAATTCCTTTTTGCAATAACGCTAAAGTAACTTGTAAGTAGTTACTTTTACGAAGTAACTTGTAACTGTTACTTTAAAAAGTAACTTAAACTCCAAAGAAACTTTAGTTACAAAAAGTAACTTAAGTTACAAAAAAAAGATAATGTAAATGCTTCTTCCTATGTCGACTCACAAGACTATACGTACATACCCGTTCATTGAAACCAATCATGAAACTATGAAATTATGGTCTATGAAAGCTTCACGTGTAGCATATGCAACCGGCATTGAACGTTGTTTACTTTTTTATGACACACACACTAAAGGGAGATCCTATGTCTCTCGACGAGCGGTGTGTGTGCGAAGATATTTATTGAGACGGTTCTTGAATAGTTGTAAGTTGTAGGTTGTAATTAGGGGGAAGCAGATGGTCTAGGAGTGAGTTCAAGAGTGATGCAGTGCGCCAAACCAAGGAGTTTTTGTAAAGCCATGTTCTAGGTGTTTCTAGTTGTACGATAAACTGGTGCGCTCTTGCCGTCTGTCGTAACTGTCTGACAGGCGTTGCCAGGGGCGGGATGAGGCGGGCCAAATCCTGGGAACATCTGCCGTGAAAGTATCTGTAAAACAGGGACATCTCGGCCACATGTCTGCAGTGTTCCAGACTATCCAGATTCTGGGTCAACTCTGAGTCGCTGATGAGACGCACAGCTCTCTTGTGAATGGAATCCAGCAGCTATAGTGAGGGCTTTGGTGGGGCACCCCAGATGTGTGAGCAATATTCTAGGCACGGTCTTATTTGCGCTTTGTACAGCAAGAGCAACTGCTGCGGTGTATACAGTTTTTTGTTGCGATATCGCGCACAAAGCTTCTATGAGGCTGATTTTGCGATCTTAGCAACTTGGTCATGCCAGGATATATTGGTGTTGGCCGAAACACCCAGTAGTCCAATCGACGAGGATGAAGGAATGGTCGATCCTGCCATAATGATGTGAGGGCTCGCCGTATTGGCCCTCTTGGTAACCGTGGCTGCTTGGGTCTTTGCTGCATTGAACTGGACCAAATTTCTCGCCAAGGGTACTGTCATCTGCAAAACTGTAAACAGAATTATTCGCTCCGGTTAGCAGGTCATTAATATAGATAAGGAACAGCGTTGGTGAAAGTATTGCGTTCTGAGGCACGCCCGCGTCAATGGTGAATGTTTCTGAGATGTGTTTGTCCATCAACTGCCACGTGTAGAGATCGGTTCTTAAGGAAACTGGCAAGCTAGCTGCAGAGAGAGGCTGGCAGTCCGAAGGACGACAGTGTCGAGCAATCCGTCATGCCAAACTCTGTCGAATGTCTTCGAAATATCCAACGCAATCGCTCGATACTCTCCGTAGTTCTCAATTGCCCTACTCCATATATGGGCAGTTTTAAATGCTTTGAGCAACTGTCGAATAGACAGTAGGCATGCGACACTCATCCAAAAAAATTACAGTAGCCCTCAGAGAAAACAAACACAATTCCAATCAGACGTGGAGTCAGACAGGGAGACACAATGTCGCCTAAATTATTTACACTGGCTTTAAAAGACGTGTTCAAGGAACTTAACTGGGAAGATAAAGGCAAAAAGATAGATGACGAATATCTTAACCATCTATGCTTTGCCGATGATATAGTGCTGATAGCATCCAATGACGAAGGCCTAAAGGAATTGTTAATAAACCTAAACAGCAAATCTAAAGAAATCGGACTAAAAATAAACATTTCAAAAACAAAATACATGACCAACGAAGACGAAAATGACAATAACACCCTAAAGATAGTTAATAACATTATCGAAAGGACAAACTCATACATATATAAAATTAAAAATCTCAAAAAAAACAACCTCAAAGCAGGCCTAGAAGGAAGAATATCGTTGGCATGGTCGGTATTTGGCAAACTCGGCCATATTCTGACATCAAACGCACCATGAACCCTGAAAGCACGTACCTTCGACCAGTGTGTGCTCCCTGTACTCATATACGGGATGGAAACATGGGCGCTAATTAAAGAGATTATACACAAATTACATGTCACTCAAAGAGCAATGGAGAGACGAATGTTAGGAGGGCGCCTCCGAGACCATATAAGAAATGAAGATATACGTAGGCACTCCAAAGTAACCGATGTAGTAAGATGAATCTGTAAATTGAGGTGGAGTTGGGCTGGTCACCTTGCCAGAATGCCGGACTCAAATCATGGTGTGGCGGCCGCGCACCAACAAGAGAAGCAGAGGACGCCCGCAAACAAGATGGACCGACGACATAATGAGGCTAGTCGGCACCAATTGGGGACAACGGGCTCAGAATAGAGAAGAGGGGAAAGAATCGAAGAGGCATATATATAAAAATGGACGCAAACCTAGGGGAGGCTAAATCCGACTATGGATTGAAATGCTGAATATGATGATGATGATGATGATATACGAGTGACATAAGCCAATATATCTCCTGTCGATCTCTCTTTGCAAAATATTGCTTATGCTGATTATTCTGTTGTTCTCGAGGTACATGAGTAGTTGCTGATTGACTACACGTTCCATGACTTTGGCGATTATTGGAGGCAAGGCAACTGGGCGATAGTTTGAGGGCGTGGTTTTCTTGCCCTTTTTTGGAAGAGGTTGTACTCGAGCGATTTTCCAAGAAGATGGGTAAATCTCTTTTCGGTAAGACAGAGAAAAAAGTCTGGAAAAACAAGTATTAGTTCGTTGGCGCAGTTCTTTAACGCGATGGCAGGTATTTCATCCGGTCCTGATGCCTTTTGCGTATCTAGTTATTTAAGGATTTTACGAAATTCACGGTAATGAAACTTGACTTCTGCCATGGCAGTATTGATGTTCGATATGGTGGGAAGAGCTTTGCCTTAGGGGACGTCTAAGGTAGAGTGCGATGAAAACATTTTGGCGAGCATGTTTGCTTTTAAGTTGGCTGTAGTCGGCGTGATGCCACGTTCGTCTGTCAAAGGTGGGAGAGACGTTTTTGTAAAGTTATTACTTACTGTCATTGCTACCGACCAGAAATTCCTGGAACTACTGGCAAAGTTTACAGAATTAAAAATATAAGTTGATTCACTCCTCGCTATCGTCAAATTCCACTCCGCCCCTCCCCGCCTGCCCGGTAGACTGGTGCCAGTCTATAGTGGAGAGCTAGGTGATTTAAGTTTATTTTAAATTTGTTTACGGTCCGGCGTATAGGGTGAGATTTCAAAAATAGTGGTTTGTTTTTGGTGGATTTATGAGTAAAATGTCTAGTCGAAAATGGAAATATTTGTTCAGTAGTTGATTGTGAAAGACGAATGGCAGATAATATATCGCTCTCTAGGTGCCCAAAAGGGTAGGTATGTATTAGTTTATTATAAGCTTTTATTTAACTTCACTTGTATGCTTGGGCCAAATCTTACAAGTTAAGCAGGTGTCAAGCCTGGAAAAGTGCCTTAGAATTTATAGGATCCCACAAATATGCGAAGGATACACCAATGTAATGTCATAGCCTAATACAGCACGCCATAATATGTGGTGTTCATGGTTTGCATTTTAATGAAAACAGTCTTGCAAATTCTTCTAGGAGCTGTATACATTCACATGCTGTTCCATCAACCGTGTTACCAACTAAAAAAGTTAACTTTTAATCAGATTTTGTGCATTTGCAAAATAATGTAAGATGGGTGCAAATATAGGTTTATCTAAAAGTCTATTACTTTAAATTTTGTGCTAATTAGTTATTGTCGTAAAATTAACGATATATAGAAATTGCTAAAATGTAGACAATTAGTTTTGCAAGACTTTTTCCAAAATAATTTGTAAAGTTTGGCAAAACTATGATGTTCATCCCCAAAATAAATTAAAATGGATTTTGCACGGGGTATTAAATTTCATTCTTGAAGTAAAAAATAATATATTTTACAAATTTTATTTAAATATGCAATCGTATTTACCGTAATTTCTTTAAAATATGCTGAATAAGGCCTTTACCTTTTTATCTTTTTTTGTGACTTCACAAAATATATTTTTCAAAATTTTAATGGAAACATTTTTCATTATTTAAATTCATCCATTTATTACTTACTAAGCGGGAAATTTTACTATATGTTGCCCAATAGCGCTTTGACCGAAGTAAATCGCGTCAAACTCGGCTCTTATTGCCTCGATACCCCCTACATTTTTTACGTCCTCGGATCGCCTTTGATATGACGATTTCATTGAATTGGCGCTTAGTGCACCAACTTATATTTTTAATTCTGTAAACTTTGCCACTGGGCATTGCAAAAGTTTATTCCTGATCCTTTATTTCGTCAATCACATGTTTGCATTCGTTTCTCGCTTCGACAAAATAATTGCGATTTTCAGCGGTCTGATTTTGCTGTCAGTACTTGTAGGCTTGCTGTTTCCTACCTACAGCTCTTTCGCATCTTTTATTGAACCAGGGCTTTCCTTTTGACGGTACCATGAAGGAATTTGGGATGTATGCTTCCATTCCTGAGAAGATTACTTGCGTAATCCCTTCGCAGCAGACTGATGGGTCATCAGTGCCAAAGCAGACGTCGAGCCAAGGAAAATCTGGGTAGAACTCTCTTAGATTGTCACAGTTTGCAGAATTGTAATGCCAGATTTTGCGAGGCAATGATGGATCCTTCTGTAGATGTGGCAATTTACAAACCATTGTAATAAGTTTGTGGTCGGAAGTACTTAATGGCGGACCAACTGTAATTCTGAACTGATCAGGATAAATAAGACCTAACGGCTTACACGTGACGTCATTCAATCTAGTCAAAAGGTATTTACAGGCGTATATTTAAATGTGCAATTTCTTTTAAAATTTCACAGTTAAGTAGATAATTTAGATGCAAATTAAACCTTCTATATGTAGTTTTAAACGTAATTGGACTAATATTACTCTTTTCTTCAAGTATGGATAACTTTATTCTTCAAATATTTCCTTTGACAACGATTGTTAATACAATTGTAACCATAGTAATTATTCTAGGAATAAAGTTATTCAGGCTTGAAGAAACCGGCACAGCGTGACTATTATAAGTATTATGACTGATAATGTTTTTTACTCATTTTTTTTAATGAAAAAATAAATTACAGTTTATTTTCCTATTTCTGCACACATATATAATATTTAAGGACTTCCGGTTAAAGCTCAGCCCTTCGACGCATCTCATTCGATTTTTTTAAAGGAAAATGAAATTTCGAAGCAAAAACCTTTGAATATCTAGCCAGAGCTTTTATAATAAAAGGATTAAATATTTTAAATTTATTTATTTTTTTCAATATTTTCAATGGAATTCATCCTGTAACTATTGATAATCACATACCGCTTTTTTTTAAAGCACCTAGGTATGGGGTACCCTTATGTGCATTTTATGTTCTATGACTATTTAGTACCTACATACTTATGATAAGTATAATTATTCCAAAATGCCCTTATTCTAGTCTTATAAGATAGCAGAAACAAACTATATAATCTAATGAAAATGCAAAAGAGAAATGACATACACACATAGTATTTCAACATCGCGCAAACACAATACATCACAAAACTAGGCCAGATCCTATATAGCATAAATGTAATATTTTTTAAAACAATTGTGGGAAAACTTGAATGATTGAAAACCAGCCTTTAAACTAAGGGAATACCCATGTTTTAAGTTTTTGTCTCGTTCTAGTTCATGATGTGTTTTGACCACTGAAAACGAAGCACATTTTTTTGCCTGTCTCAAATTCGGGATAGAAAAATGCTCGCTCATGTTTAGTTAGCCAGTTGTTAAAAATATATTTTAGCAGATGAACAGTGTGAAAACGGTAAAATAATGCCTCTCATCAATATGAGGACCTGTTAAGGATCTGTTACAAATAGATTTTACTGTGTTACGATTAGGTAAAGTAATAAGAGCATGACTACGCAAATATTTATAAGAATGAGGGCTTATAGTAAACATTGCATTACAGCCTCTTTGAGGCATAATTACACTGAATATCACTTACCCCAAAATTAGGCGAAACCGATAAAATTTAACAGGAACAACAACACAAACCCCAAAAGACCGGCCTGCCCGGCACAAAATAATTCCCACTTTTATTGCACGAAAGCAACAGGTATTTAAGTCCGAAACATATAGTTTTACACATTTAAAAAACGCCTAACAATATAAATTGTATACCTAAATATACAACGATATATTAGCTACAATTTTCATGCACAAAAGCATAGAAATTGTTTCGATTCAAGAAAAATGCAAGAAAATGACGGCAGACATTAACGTCAATCGTCAAATTCTCGAACTAATCATTTCCGGTGCTGCCACATTTTTAAAAATCGTGTTGCCACCCTTGTTACTTATTTATCGCCCAAAATCACATTTGTTGTAAAGGTAGAAATTGGAAAATGGGTTTTATATTTTTGAAATTTTGAATAAGTATTTTTGTTTAACATTTTCCTACAAGGTTTAGTAGCCCAAAATCGCCCAACCACCTCAAATATATTTTTATACATAATTATCATATCATTTATCTCAACTATAAAACATATTGAAAACAAAATAACAATAAATCTTTTAAATTTTTATGTTTAAAACCATATTATGTTACGAATTGGCAGAATTGCCTCATCCTGACCATCAGGATTTAGCTCGGCTGACTCGGTAGAGTTCGTTTCATATATTATTTGTCTTATTGTAATTCAATATTCATGAAAACAATAAGAGTATCTAAGTCAATATCCACATAAAAAATATTGGATATATGTGGTTTAAATTAATATTCGAAAATATCGGATTTAAATGTACCAAGTTACACATTACTAAAATTCACTAAATAAAAACAAAATATGCGAAATTGGCAATAGCTTGTCACCTGACAACTTCAAAAATGCACATTTTTTGGACCGTATACTACTGTCCTTATCGGATAACCGGTATGAAAGGGTAAACCAGTAATCCAAGACAAATATTTTCCGGGTTGCAGAATTATTTTTCTTTAAATCGTAATCGTTTCTTTGAAAAACAATTTGTCGCAAACTACAGTGAGAAGTAGCCCAAATTGCGATAAAGCGCCAAATCTGGTAACACTGGATACACAATACATCGAAGATGGTGAGTTGGGAATTGGAATTTCAGTTGTCCAGCGTAACAATCAACGTTATACGCGCGATAAAATACTCAATACTTTTACTGGGCTTTTAAATGCTATCCTTATGGCAACAGCAATTCACTACATTTGATGACGTCACTGCAATTTTAATATTAGCCAGCAGGCCTACTTACGGAAGGTTTGATCCCGAACTCCGCTCATCATGTTTTTTACACATTTTTTCACTTCAAGAGTTTGTATAAAACTTTTCGAGAAAAGCAGGAATATGAGAGGTTGGCTCAGGTGGCGAGGCTCGCGCCTAGAACACAAAGTAATGTGTTTGACGCCCGTCGCTTGGAAGTTTTTTAATCGGATTAGTTAGTTTTTTGGCATGCTGTGGGTTAGTTTTTGTTGCTTGCGCACCGCAGCGAGCGAAGCGAGCGGAGGGCATTGCAAAAAGTGAAAATGTAAAAAATTAATCTGTAAACATTAGACAACGCATGTAGCGCCATAAACCGTTAGGCAGAAGTTGGGATCAAGGCTCCATGTACCGGCGAGACGCTGGTACTAAAAGCAATTAAAAAATCAGTTGCAGACTGGTTTAACTTAGACACCTCTTTTCAGTATGACGGATTTCAATAAAGTGGAGGCAATTAATACTCAGTCGAACTGCCTACGATCGTAAATAGTTCGTTATTACAAATATATTAATGTAAAGTGATTGGGTATTCATGGAATTTTGTAACCGTAATATATCAATCTAGATATATTTCAGCTTCTAAGGCTTGAAATTATTTAGGATCACTTCCGGTCTGAAAAACATTGTTTTCAAATATTTATATACATGTATAATATTTTAAAATTAACAACAGGTTTTTTTTTCAGATATATAAAGCTATTTATTCATATCTATGTCTATTTGCAAATACCGACTAACCGGAAGTTGAGAAGTTACTGGAAATAATTTTGATGTATAGCATAATTAATTATTAATTAGATAGTTAAATTGAGAGTAAATACATCTCGTTGAGCAGTATTTTTTTTCTAACCTACTTCCATTAGTCATTTAAATCCTATTACGTATTGCATTTTATTTTTAAACTATCTCTTTCAAATGGAACCACGATTGATCGACATCAATCGACCGAAAGTCCACTAGGTGACTGTGCAATTCACGGTTTTGCTATTTAATTATTATACCATTAATTGAATCAAGTATAAGGAATAAAACACCAAACTTTCCACACACTCATTGCCTTCTCGATACCGAATGAATGTCCCGAGTCGGCCAAGCGTTAACCGTTATTATGTAACGTAATATTCCACATCTCTCCCCTTTTCCAATATAATCTTAATTTAATTCTATCAGAGTAACTCTCAATACAATAACAAAATGAGAGATATTTTAAAACTAATCGTCTCTTAAATCTAAGAAATTTTAATTTTAATTTTAACAGAGTATTTCTTAAATTAATAATAACGAAATAGTATAGCTAAGCTAACTAAGTTTATAACTCATAATTATTCAATTATTGTTTGAGATTTGAACGTTTATTTTAATTAGGAAACCTAAAAATTTAAATGGTTTACTTTATTACTTGTTTTATTAGTTAAGCTTCAAATTTTCATTTTCGGAACTAATATCTAATTTTAATTTTATTACTTTCCTCTGTCCCATTTATTAACTTCCACTCCCCTTCCATCTTTTTTAGATGGACCACATTTCTCCTCTATTCTTGACCTGATTTATCATTACGTACCATTTCATCTCCTCCTTCTTTATTTATAAGTGTGTGAGAAGTTAGGTTAAAATCGGGCGTAATTTTATTTGGTTTACTAATATGTTTTTGGTATACTTTATCGCCAATTTCAATGTCAATTCTCTCGGTGGCTTTTCTTTTGCGATGCTCGCCCTGTTTACCTTTCATTTTCAGTATTTAGTCTCTAGCTTCTTCGTCAAGGACTGGGAATCTTGTATCTAAATTGTCTGCGATAAAACAACTCGCTTGTAGTTTTTCCCGTGGTGGTGTTGGGGGTAATATTGCACATCATTTGGTAGTCTATTAACTCCTGCTTCCATTTACTCTTCAAAGCCTGGCTATTTTTAAGCGCTTAAGTGTGTCCCTATGTTGGCGTTCAACTTCGTCATTTATTTGCGGCCAGTAAGGAATGATGTGATAGATTTTCATTTCGCTTTCCGTAAAGTAGTTCTTTAACTCACCACTGGTAAATTGCCTACCGTTGTCGCATGTAATTGATACAGGGAAACCTAATCTAGTAAATATTTCTTTAGAACATTAATCGTCTTTTCTGCAGATTTTGTTCTCATTGTCTTGATTTCCTTGTATCTGCTATAATAGTCGATGATCACAATAAAGATATTGGCTGCTTGGTAATGGCCCTAAAAATCGATAGCTACATCAATCCGCGGGCCCGTAGGCATTCCCCTTCTTTTAATATTTTGTGGAAGCATGTCAGCTGAAACTAATGTGCAGCCTCTGCAAGATCTTACAATTTTTTCTGCATTTTCGTCAATTTTCGGCCACCATACTTTGTACGTAGTCTGCTTTTCATCCCAACTATGCCCGGATGTCCTTCGTGAGCTACCTCTAAAACACGTTGTCGTGAATTGTGGGATATTATGATTCTCGTGCCTCTTAAAAGGATACCGTTACAATTACAAGATTCTTGTTGAAATACTTGACAGTATTGTATCGGATCTACACAAATATTATTTTCTATATCATTTTTTATATTCTGAACTTCGCCATCCTTTTGCGAGTATGTTCTTATTTCCTGAAGTGACAGTGTTACTGGGCGGGAATACTGAACGATTTGATTAACCTAGTCCTGAGTCTCGAAAGACTGGTTCGTAGACGTCTGGCAAAGACGGGATAATAAGTTAGTTAGCCAAACACGTCAACATTTTTGAAAATAGGAGAAAAAAAAGACACTGGCACCTTGGTCAATTCTCCCTTATTTTTGATATATTTTAGGGGTGGATTTAACTACAGTTCGTTAGCTATCAACATAACAGGCGTTTTTAAAGTGAAAACTTCTTTAGGCGCGTTTTGCGTTTTTTTTTGTGGGGGTTGAATGAGGCCGAGTCGTCACGCTCGGATACGTAACGTCACGCATCACGCTCCTTCTACTGGCATGTTTCCATATAGGTAGAGGACCGAATTTTTCCGGAGATGTAGCCGGGGTAAAAAGAAGATCCTTGGCGAAAACAGGACCCCATATCCCCCTCCGTTTGGCCAGAAGAGGGGGAGAAGGAAAAACTTAAATAATTAATTTCAGGAGAACGGTAAGAGGTACGGGGTTGAAATTTTGATGGTCGGTGCGCCCCATTGGGGGGCACCTTAGACCATACGGGGGAGACCGGGGCTCTAATTTAAAGGGCAATCTTTGGGCCGTATCTTAGCAACGAAGGCTCGGATCGAAATTCTGATTCTGATTTTTATAATTGCCTGAAACCATATTTAATTTATTCAGTTTAGATCAGTTCTAGTTTGTTCTGCTAGATTTTTGATATATTACTTTTACTTCTGTATACTGAAAAGGGTCAAACGAGGGTCAATTATTTCCTTACAAAAAAGAGAAAAACCAGCAAAACAAATAAATTCGGTAAAATAAATTTTTGATATGCATACAAAATATCGCAATGGTAAATTTTAACGAGGCTTAAAACAAGCAAAGTTGTGGGTTTACATTGCGCTCGCTAGGCTAGAACCACTGAAAATTCTTGAGGTTTGATAAGGGAATTAGATTCCTCTATTTCCACGCAATAAGGGTGAAGATACCGTAAGTTCAGTAAAATAGCAGGGGAGATGTGTGACGTTGGCTGGATGCAGGTGGAGGTTCCTCATAAAAAGCAGCCAACAGCAAACAGTTCTAATTTAAAAATTATTATTTGAAAGATACAAACAACACTCTGCCCGTCCACTAAATGATTTCTTGAAATGGAAGATTCTAAATTTTAATTAATTAAAAGGGGAATGTAGTCATTGGTAGTGTTCTCAAAAAAGGCGTGTTAATCTACAGCGTCCGAGCCAGAGGGTGTACGGTGGATTACAAGTCTGTGTGAGGAAATAAAGAATAACAACATTAAGGGAATTTAATAATTGCTTAAAATGGATTCTAAATTTTAAAATAATTAAAGGAGAATGTTAGTTATTGGTATTTTCTCAAAAAAGAGCGTGTGAATCTACAGCGTCCGAACCTGATGGTGTACGGTGCTGGATAACACGTCTGTGGGAAGAAATAATAATTAATAACAACCCTAGAGGAATCTAAATTTAATTCAAAATAAAAATCAATTTAACATATTTAATGCTTATATTGAACTTTCCGATAGAGTATTGCAATTTTTATACCGTCCGAACCTCTGATGTGTACTATGCTTAATTTGCAAGACCTTAGAGGAAATCAAATACGAGCTACATTGTTGTTCCATTTTTTCATGGTATTTTGGTGGACCTAATATAACAGTGTACGATGTTGACAATCTAAGGTTCCATGGAGAAATGCAATAACAATTTCAGAATTTTGACATATTTGTTAATGAGGGATAAAGGGAGAGCCTAACGCCGATTCTAATATAACGGTGTACGATGTGGGGATTGACCGATATTGCCATTGAAAAATTGAGAAATCTGGAAGGGTCACGGGGGGGGGTCGATTTTATTGATATTAGAATTTTCCTGTTTGAAAATATTTAGCCTATTTCTAAAAATTATTCTTTAAAGGTTCGCCTGTGAAACTCGACAAATAAATAAATAGCAAACATGAATACTCTGGGAAAGGCTTAGAGATCTGAGGGAGAAAAATCAATTAACCAAATTCTTCCAGGTAAGCACAATTACGCGAAATGGGAAGGGGAATTATATCAAAGAAAAAATTGGGTTCTATTAGTTTTGGTCATGCTTAATGCTATCCTGGTCACACTAGCTCTGATCCCAAAACAAACTTTAGATTTTAGTAATAAAAATTAATAATAATCAAAAAAGTCTAGATAGACAATAATCGACCGAAAGTTTAAACTTTTTCCGAATTTCACAGCTGTTAAATGGTCACTAGCACATGTTCTATTCTTGTAGTAAAGTTAAGCACATCGGGTGAATTATAGTAAATGGGAACGATGCCTTCTGGGGGGTACCTTCATCATGAAGTCATCCGGTTAAGAAAAAAATAATAAATGATACGGAATTCAGTGCCGATGCTGCGTACGTTACAATATTAATTTATTATTATGATTCTAATAAAAAGCCAGTTTGTTACTATAAAGGTTTAACTATAAATGCACTTTTTTAATTATTACGTTAACTTACTAAAAATAGAAACTGAAAGATAGTTCAGGGTTTAAAGGTTCGGAGCAAGCTGGTTAAAATTTATTTCATAGTATAGTTGTTGTGAAAAGGTGCAAAATAAAAGATTAGAAATTTCAAAATACAATTATGCTATTTAAATTTCCTTCTAACAAAAATAAGAGTTGAAATTTAAGACTCTATTGAATGTTCTTGGTGATATATGCCCTTTAATCACCTTATGAGAGTTCACCAAGAATGTTGTTATTATTTGAATTTGGCGGAGAGCGTCGCTTGTCTTAGCTTAGCTTTTTAATATACTAATTGACAAGAGATAACTAGAAATAATTCTTATCAATTGACAATGCTCAAAAATGCCAAAACACGCTGAAGGAAAATTATGATATTTAATTAAATATGCCTCGGCCAATTTGCACAGAATTATTTCTGTAAACAATTATGTTATAAATAAAACAGTTAATAGATTAAAAATAATAAATGAAATAAATAGCTATCTAAGCTGAGAAATATTGTCATGAACAGTATTTCAATTAAAAAAAAAAGCAATTATAAAAATAAGGCAAAACAAAAGTGAAATCAATAAATTTAAACAGGTAATCAGAATTCGATTATTGCCTGAAAGCTACTTTCTTACTAAAAAATCAGCTTAATTCAAAAATAAAGATAATGACAAATATAAATAGAAATAAAGAATCAAAGCAATTGTAATCAGGTACCCACCACGGTCAAGAAGGGCTAGAGGAGGTGCTCTTTAAATATCTGAAGTGACGATAAAATACTTATATAAGTTGAACAACAACTAACTAAGCTTAACTCTAATCCCAAAGATAACTACAACAGTA
>MU188409.1:0-36854 GCA_016904865.1 Pissodes strobi
TGTTTTCATTATTTCAGTTCGATAATACACCTGGATGGCCATCCACTCTTTTCGACCTTGCTGATTATGACTTTTAATTGCTGATTCGAGGTATTTTGGAATGTAGAATGTAATTTCGCCTTCCATGGAGGGTTGTGTCTACAAGAAATCAATAGTGATAGATTGTTTGCAGATTAGCCGAGTAATTGGAGTTTGGACTATAATGCATGCCGAGTTATATTTTAAGGTTATTTAGGGATATCTAGCACTGAAATTATAACTTACTTTTTGTACAATTGATGGTCGTTCTGTGGGAATTTTCTCGTTGATTTATACTTGATAATATATTGTTTTTCTTAGGGAAGTTCCGTACCTGTTTCCTTCATATTTTGGCTTGAGCACCGTTCTAATTTGCCCTGTTTGTTTCAGGGGTTTTTAATTTTGAATTTGGATTTTTGGACTTTTTATTCTTGGATTATTGGTTTTTATGGGCCATCCATTGTCCTCTTACGATCCGGTTTCCTACTTGGGTTTCCAGACTGCATACTGAGACTCCTCCGACGACACGTGGTTTCGAAGTAATCATCAAGTTGACTGCGTGTCTCGCTGTCTGATCCAAGTCTCCAGTGATTCGACGAACACCTGGATCCTGGATGAACTCACTGTTGGCTTGATAGCGTATCAGATAAGTCTCAATTTAGGGTATTATCTAGCTTAGAACACATGTTATGAAACGGGTCCTTCCGAATGTACGAGTTTGCTTTATAATGGGAACGTCGCCCAATTGGCTTGCTTCCAATAATCTCCAAAGTCATGAAACGTGACTACAGCAACTACTCAAGTACCTCGAGAACAACAGAATAATCAGCAATAATCAATACGGCTTTCGCAAGGAGAGATCGAGAGCAGATATATTGGCCGATGTCACTCATATATGGAGTAGAGCAATTGAGAACTACGCAGAGTCTCGAGCGATTGCGTTGGATATTTCGAAGGCATTCGACAGAGTTTAGCATGACGGACTGCTCAACAAACTGCCGTTCTTCGGGCTGCCAGCCTTTCTCTGCAGCTGACTTGCCAGTTTTCTTAAGAACTGATCTCTGCACGTTGCAGTTGATGGACACATTCACCATTAACGCGGGCGTCCCTCAGGGTGCAATACTTTCACCAACTCTGTTCCTCATCTATATCAATGACCTGGTGACCTAAACGAATAATCCGGTTTACAGTTTTGCAAATGACAGTATACCCTTGTAATTTAGATCAGAAAAACCTTTACCAGCGACTAAGACTTATTACCGCAGATAAGAGCAGATTACAGCAATTAACCAAGACCTGCAGAAAGTTCAAACATGGGGCGGCAGAAACTTGGTCCATTTCAATGCAGCCAAGACCCAAGCAGCCACGTTTACGAAGAGGGCCAATACAACGTGCCCAGACATCATTATGGCAGGATCGACCATCCCTTCATCCTCGTCAATCGGACTACTGGGTGTCTCGGTCAACAGGAATATATTCTGGCATGACCACGTTGCTAACATCGCAAAATCAGCCTCCCAGAAGCTTGATGTGCTATTTCGCAACAAAAAACTGTATACACCGCAGCAGTTGCTCTTGCTCTACAAAGCGTGGCGGACTCCTGCGCCCCTGTCTGGCTCAATAGCGCCCACGTATATAGAGTTGACGCACAATTACATAATACCATTAGAATGCTTGCTGGCGTAATCAAATTCACCCATGGGCGCCGCCAAAACAAATTTCAGGTGGGGGCAACAAAAATAATGTACAGGTAGTTTTTCTCAATTTTAATGAAAAATAAAAACAACTTAAAACAAGAAACTTTGATAAAATCCTACACGTCTTAAAAAATAATATGGAATTTTACACCTGCAAACGTGACCAAACCATAAAAAAATCACAAAAAATTAATCCTACATCCTAAAAAAACATAGAAACAAACAAAAACAAACGTAACCAGATTAAGAATTATCTGTACAAAATTTAAAATTCTTATCTAAAAAAAACATATTTTAACCGTCTTCGGTCTTGACCAAATTTATCAAGTACTCTCTCGATAAATTGGGTTTTATCGCTTTCAACTTTCTTCCTATGTACACTAAGTAAGCATAAGGAAGCTAAGCGATTTTCGGCCATCGTTGACCTTAACCAAGTTTTGACTCTTCGTAGAGTACTGAAGGAACTAAAACAGAGTTTTATCCACAATACCGAAACAGAATATTTGCACTCGACGCGCGTTTCGCTAACCATGTTAGCATCATCAGGAGATGATTAAAACACAGTTTTAATCATCTCCTGATGATGCTAACATGCTTAGCGAAACGCGCGTCGAGTGCAAATATTCTGTTTCGGTATTGTGGATAAAACTCTGTTTTAGTGCATGTTGCCGAAGGTTCCAAACCCCAACCTAGTACTAAAGGAACGCTCAATTGAACACGTCGTAGGTGGTAGGGAAATAAAAACTTTTATTGCGTTAGCAATGGCGGAGAAAAACTGACATTCTTCAGTGACCAGTGTGAAAATATCATCAGAAGCGTTTTTATTTTTCCATATATCTTTCCACGTAGAGCATTCTGCCTCAAAATTTTCGATATGGTACTGTTCAACTAAATTTTAATGACGCCCGCGTTTAGATTTAAAACATTAGATGGATGCAAATTTACTAACGAAAAAGCAGTACATGTATCTTCGCCAAATCTTGAAGTTAATGAGCTAATTTTAGGGAATTTAAATACGGAATAAAAATAGATATTTTAAAATATGCTTCCGGTGAATCTGCTTGGACATTTGATCTCATAGTTTGACGCTGAGTTATCCTAGGTGTTTCGAGTTCTATGTTAAATATATTTCCGTATTCCTGGCATTTTTTAAATATTCCAGAAAATACTGGATTCGGATATTACCTTTCTCTTTGAAAAATCTGAATCAAATCCTTAATATGTTTTTGTACTGAAAGAAGATTAGTGGACACACCTTGTAAAGGTTTTGTTACCGGTTCGAGTTTCGAAGAATATTTTGAAATTGTAGTTAAATAAATTAGGAAAACTGGTTCTGATGTAGAGCAAAAGAGCTGATGTGCTTTTTGCCTATTCTGGGTATTAAAGTTCTGATCTATTGAAATATTTTTTAAAGTTTCTTTTATAACGACAAAATTTTCTGCAAATATTCTTATTGACTTATACTTTGCTGACCATCTTGTATCTGATAAGAGTGGAATATTGGTAACCAATGACCTGCGCTTTGAACTCTCTCTAAAGAAATTAATTATTGCTTTACTCACACCGATAATGTCTTGAATTTGCGGAACTGAATTAAGGTCATTTACAACAAGATTTAGACGGTGTGATGAACAGGGAAAAATGTTGTTTAGGATATAGATCGCGAATTTTCTCTTCCCGCCATAGTAGAGCAACCATCAAAACCTAATCCAACTAGTTATTCTAAATTTAAGCCACAATCCCTAGCATATTTTAGCAGTGCATCAGATATAGCTTGAGCCGACATTGATGATAATTCCGTAAAAGCTAAAAATTCCTCTTTCACAATATTGCTTCTATCAACATACTTAACTCCAATAGATAATTGTTCGACTCCAGCAATATCTGCTGTTTCATCTGCTAGAAGTGAAAAAGCATTGCAATCATTTACTTCATTTACAATCGTATTTTGTATTACTTCACCCCATATCTCTATAATTTTATTTTGACACATGTGAGATATGTATTTGGCATTTTTTGCTATAGCTATTTAGATGTTCCTCTAGTATTTTGTCACCGCTTTCCACTCTAAACCTAACGAGATCCTCGAAATTACCCTCATGGGTCTCCTTTCCTCGTGCATTCCGCAAAATATTATAGACGAGATAATAGGAATCAGCTTCTTTCTATTACTCTCCACTAATAATCGTATCGTACGCGGGGTACCGCACCAAAGCACACCCTAAAGCTGCTGGATTCCATTCAGAAGAGAGATGTGTGTCTTGTGGGGTTGACCCGGAATTTGGAAAGTCTGCAACACCGCACACATGATGCCGAGATGTCTGTTTTACAGATACTTTTACGGCAGATGTTCCCAGGATTAGGCCGCCCCTGGCAATGCTTGTCAGACAGTCACAACAGACACTGTATTATCTAACGATATATTGAAGAATTAAGCACTATATTCACTTTGCCCAAACTAACCCCCTGATACCAAACAAAAACGATATATTTATTTTCTAATACAAGTACTATATCTGTATCTGTGTCTCAAAGGTGAGATCAATATTCTAATTCGTTCGAAAGCTATTGGGCCAACGGACAGACTAACACACCCACAGAAATGGGAAGACATGTTTTTCATAACCTATTAACCCTAAAACCTGTACAAATCCACGTGGGATGTATTCGCTATTACAATATGCACTTGCCCTATTGAGGGAAGTATGAAACTCTTTGGTACCTACTTATTTACTTGTTACTTACTCTATCTTTTAGAAACGGAATTTGATACATTCGCACAGAAATTTTTATATGAGAAAGTAAATCGACATAATGAAATTTAGTTGAGAACTGCAGTGCATCAAAACAAGTGTACGTCGAACAGATGTCTCTGAAAGAAAAATCAGTACTCTGCCGGTCAACATATAGTATTCCATGTAATTACAACTAAATACGCATAGTACTAGCAAAGTTTACAGAATTAAAAATATAAGTTGATTCACTCCGCGCTATCGTCAAATTCCACTCCGCCCCTCCCCGTCCGCCCGGTAAACTGTTGCCAGTGTATAGTGGAGAGCTAGGTAATTTAAG
Organism: Pissodes strobi; assembly: GCA_016904865.1. NCBI lineage: Eukaryota > Metazoa > Arthropoda > Insecta > Coleoptera > Curculionidae > Pissodes > Pissodes strobi. The sequence continues at coordinate 4,788 of MU188409.1, forward strand.
TTTATTTTAAATTTGTTTACGGTCCGGCGTATAGGGTGAGATTTCAAAAATAGCGGTTTGTTTTTGGTGGACTTCTGAGTAAAATGTCTAGTCGAAAATCGAAATATTTGCTCAGTAGTTGATTGTGAAAGACGAATGGCAGACAATATATCGCTCTTTAGGTGCCCAAAAGGGTAGGTGTGTATTAGTTTATTATAAGCTTTTATTTAACTTCACTTGTATGTTTGGGTCAAATCTTACAAGTCAAATTTGTCCTACTTCCCATCAATGTTCAATATTAATATCGATTTATAGTGAGTACAATAGAGTAGGTAAGTAATAAAAAAAACTTGCAGGTGTCGAGCCTGGAAAAGTGCCTTAGAATGTATAGGATCCCACAAATATGCGAATGATTCACCAATGTAATGTCATAGCCGTATTAGAATGTGTGGTTTGCATTTTAACGAAAACAGTTTTGCAAATTTTTCTAGGAGCTGTATATATTCATATGCTGTTCCATCAACCGTGTTACCAACTAAAAAAGGCAACTTTTAATCAGATTTTGTGCATCTGCAAAATAATGTAAGATGGGTGCAAATATAGGTTTATCTAAAGGTCTATTACTTTAAATTTTGTGCTAATTAGTTATTGTGGTAAAATTAACGAAATATAGAAATTGCTAAAATTGCTAATTAGTTTTGCAAGACGTTTTCCAAAATAATTTGTATGTAAAGTTTTGCAAAACTATGATGTAGTTCATCCCCAAAATAAATTAAAATAAAGAATTTTGCACGGCATATTAAATTTCATTCTTGAAGTAAAAAGTAATATATTTTACAAATTTTATATGCAATCGTATTTACCGTAATTTCTTTAAAATATGCTGAATAAGGCCTTTACCTTTTCATCTTTTTTTGCGACTTCACAAAATATATTTTTCAAAATTTTAATGAAAACATATTTCATTATTTAAATTAATCCATTTATTACTGACTAAGCGGGAAATTTTACTATATGTTGCCCAATAGCGCTTTGACCGAAGTAAATCGCGTCAAACTCGGCTCTTATTGCCTCAATACCCCCTACATTTTTTTACGTCCTCGGCTCGCTTTTGATATGACGATTTCATTGAATTGGCGCTTAGTGCACCAACTTATATTTTTAATTCTGTAAACTTTGGTACTAGCATCCGTATTTGTTCAAATAATATTTTCGCCTGTTTGTTTACAGATTACTGGCCCCTTTATCTGCTATATGTAATTTCGTAGGCAACTTAAAAGTGTTTATTTAAAAGATCCATTTGAGTACGTGCTTCAAAATCCAACAGAAATCATGCCATTTTTTGCGAATAAATATGTTATCTGCTCTTAAAGAGCGCATCTGTTCACTTATGTAAATAATTCACATAATTATCAAAACCTCTTTAATTGATTGTGCCACCGAATTAAGCAGTTATAAAAACAACTTGATATAAATCTAGAGGTTTGGTTACTACGCCGCTCTTTTCATCCAATCGGAGAGCAGTATCATAAAATCAAAGCTGGAATTAAATCTAATATGTGAGATTTATACTGACTGATCATAATTAAAATATTTCTCCAAGTCACAGTTATTGTGCCCTACGCGTATTTGCTGTGCCCTATATTTCTGCACGTCTCTTAAAATTCTAGGCAATATATTTTTATCATCACGCATCTTTCAGATGACCATCGGTCATTCTATTACTCAATCTTTATTTCGAAAAAATGTTTATTAATGTCAAGTAACTTCTTATCTTAATGTTTAGCACCACGCTTTGACACGAATCTTCAAAACATATAAATATGAAAAATTACTTTAAGAAAACATAGCATCTTTATGCTATTCCCTAATCCAAATTATCCAATATTCTCAAACATCTCATAGTAAAACCCAAAACAAACATGAAGCCTTTAGCCACTTACTTAATTGTTGAAATGTTCCGTTTTTTATAAAGTACAAGTCAACGATTACCTTACTTACTAGGCGGTGGATTAACCACAAAAATTAACAGGCATCCTGAAGGATTAGAAAGAAATAAGATAAGCCAAACTCTTCTCAGGCCTAATTGTTCAAGATTTTGAACATCTTTTGGCTGAATGAACCCATAATGGTTTTTAAATTCAAGTCTAAAAAAACAGTCTAGAATCTTAGGCCACACCATGAAGACAAAGGCTACTTAACCGCTTGACCTTGTTTTCCGATGTTAATTGTCAGCTCATTGACGCCTTGCAGCGAAAGCTGTTTTCTCATGCACAGTTCAATATAGAATCAACATTAGTGTCACTCGGGTTCGATTGATCAAGTCAACCGCGTAACCACAATCAAGCATGACGTCATATTTAAATCCTTACTTGCATGAATCATAATGCCTAACGATGAGAATTAATTCAAAAGAAAGCAATTATTATTGGAAATATTGAATTAGTAAAATAGTATGCAGTGAATCAGTGGCTTGAATTGATGTATCGAAAGTACGTTTTATTACTATAATAAATCTTCCCATGAAGAAAGGTTAATTAATAGTTCTTATCAACATTTTATAAAAAGAAAGCTGAAGACCATCGGATATTTCGTGGCGCCATAGCTTAATGTTTGCTTAAGTTATGAAATAACATTACTTAAGCGTTAAGTGTTATTTTTCCAGAGAGTTAGTTAAATACATTCAAAGCATATGAAAACAATTATAATAGCCTATATTGCTTGAACTTTTAAAACAAGGCAGGTAGCATTTACTAATAATATCATAATTAAACATTAAATGCTGCAACACTACATGTAAAATTAACCATGTGAATAAATGAGTGGGTAAGAAGCAAAACAAGAGTGACATAAGTCAGGGAACTGGTAGCAAATGGATCTTTGCTAGTCATAATATTAGTTAAAGAAATAATAAATGGAATAACCAAATATTGCACTGGACACCATATGAACATAAAAGAGGAAGACCTGAAATGAGGTAAGCGGAATTGATGAATGTGCCGTATGACAGAGAAGAGTGAAAAACTCAAGGGGAGGTATATCGGGGATATTTTGCCAAGCGATAAACACGTACGGTTGTTTGTGTTCTACATTTTATTTACTGCTTAAAAATAAAAGTATTAATAAAATAAAATTTTTATATGGTGAGATAGAGGAGATCTATTTGATGCAATAAACAGTAATAAGTTTAAAGTGATAATTACAGAAGAAAATGGAATATTAGTGTAGACAATAGATGGAATGTGTTTTTTATCAACGCAAAATCCTTAACACCAGGATATGGTATTTATAGTTTTTGTGAACACAAGGTCGTTCTAAGTTGTTTACATATTTTTGTAGTTTGTTTATTTATCAAAATAAACAAGGAAAAAATCAAAATATGGATGATCAGAAGAATGCTTTTAAATGCTGTAAAAACAAAAGGTTTAATGACTTGGTGTGTTTGGAATGTTTCAATGTAGTGGCCGCGGTTCACTAAAAATCACTGAAGAATGTGGCATATTATGATACAAGCATGGCGTTTGGTGGAGTTTGTGCTTATACCTAAGGCAATGTTTTTTCCGAAGCACATGAAATTTCATCCCTTAGGGATTGAAAGGGGGTGTTTTTTTTATAAACAGGGGCAGGTCTATTGAACTATATTGCTTTATGGACGATTTTTGTAGGACGAGAGTCAATTTTAAATTTTTTAATAATTTACTCTAGGTGATTTATGCCAAAATAGAGACAATGGAAAAACACAAGCTTAACGTGGTGGCTCCCCAATCCCTTGTTCCCCTACCCGCATGCGCATCTCTCGATTGGAAGAAGTGTTGCCTATGCCAAAAAGTTGGTTTAAAAACAATTTGTCCTGCTAAAAATCCTTTGGCAATATTAAAAAATAAGGGCTACGTAACACTTGCTGCTAATTTGCAGAAGATAAGGCATTTTAATTTTAAGTTACCCTCTGGATTTTCTATTAATGCGCTGGATGGTGGCCATGGAATTGAAGCTGCGTTAGTTGAAAACGAAGCTTTGTAGCACAAGGCCTGTTGTTTGAAGTTTACCGATACTGCAAGGGTAGATACTCTGATCCAAAGCCTGGAGGCGTCCTCTTCACATCAGAGTACGGACGCAGCACCAGCACTGGATGGAGCAGACAAATCTGAGCGGAGATCTACTAGATCTTTAACAACAGCTGTCAATGTAAAATATGACATTTGCTTTATGTGCTCCAACCCACCCTCCTGGAATAATCCTCTTAGACACTGTGAAACGGACACTATTTTTGACCATGTTAAACGCTGCGCAAAATCTTTGAGAGATTCTCAGCTTCTTGCTATTTTGGCTGAAGGCGATTTTGTTGCACAGGAAGCCAAATACCATGGGCGATGTCTAGCTCAACTCTACAACAGGTAAGAAAAAAACTACACCTTATGGCTTTTGGATATGAAACAGCCTGAAGGACAGGTAGCCAGATGGCTTGAAAAGTTACAACAATACAACTTTAAGGCTAAGCACAGGGTAGGGAGATTGCATAATATTGCAGATGCTTTATCCAGAAGGCCATGTGAGGATAATAATTGTAAGGATTCCCAAAGAATAGATCAACTCCAATTAGGCAAATGAAATCTGACGTTGATCAGCAGTGGCCCACAGAGCAACTTGAAAAGGATCAGCTTGAGGATAGTGAAATAGCCCTATTGCTTTATGCGAAAGAAGAACATCAACCAAGTCCAAGCTGGAGAAAAATATCAACTAAAGGATTTGCTTTTAAAACTCTGTGGGCGCAGTGGGTCTCCCTGGTGGTGGAAAATGAACTTCTTAAACGAGCCTGGGAATGCTTCATGTACAGGATGCGGTGATACACGGTGCTAAGAAAATCGTCGTACGCAGTACTGACACTGATGTTGTTGTGTTGGCGACATCGTTTTTTCACACGCTCGAAGATCTTGGGCTTGTAGAGCTCTGGATGTTATATGGCTCAGGTAAAAACAGGCAATTCTTAGGCATTCACTGCATAGCTCGTGCACTGGGCGAGGAAAGATCCATTGCGCTGCGCGGATTCCATGCGTTTTCGGGCTGCGATACCACATCCTTCTTTATGTACAAGGGGAAAAGAACAGCCTGGAAGCACTGGAAGGATGATTCCTTTACTCGGGCCTTCAGATCAATTGTCCTTCCTGCACCCGCAACACCTGACGAAGAAACAATGCAGGCCCTTGAGAAGTACACGGTACAGTTTTATGGTGTGCCAGACTCGGAGTGCATATCCGTAAACCAAGCAAGAAAGCACCTGTTTGCGACAGAGAACAAGCCACTCACTCTCATCCCACCGACATCTGCGGCATTAAGACAACACATCCTAAGGGCGGCGTACCAAGGAGGTCAGGTTTGGGGACGCGCAATCACTCGGTGCGACGTTCCATCTCCTGAAAGTTGGGGCTGGACCCGAGATGATAGGGAGTGGAAGCCTGTTTGATCTACTCTACCTGAAATATGGTCTGCTGGCCGGGCTCTAGATCGCTGCGGTTGCATGTCGGGGTGCAACACAATGAGATGCGCTTGCAAGCGCAACAGACTCCCGTGTACTTTGAACTGCAGGAAGTGCAAAGGCGAATGCAGTAACCAAAGGTATGTATTTGTTCCCCAGTATAGCGGCCGTATACTTACGTGCTGTATTGTTCTTCCAGAAACGAAGTGTCCGCTGTGTCCGAATATATTGAAGAAGTGGATGCCGGAGATGCCGAAGAAGTGCACAAAGATAGTGAAGAAGTAAATGCCGGAGATGACGAAGAAATAGAAGCCGAAGATGCTGTAGAAGTGGATGGTGATGTGGAGTTGTTCGAAATATATTGATTTTAAAATTATTTTCATTAAAATTTTAACTACTTAATAAAATGTTTGAATAAAAACTGAAAACCTCATTCAGGCATAGCATCGCAAGTAACTTGATGTTCACTGGAAATCACACATAAGTTGCTGTATAACAAGCACCTTCGTCTTTCTTAAAAGATAGCTTAGGTCCCTAGGAGTTGTCCCTGACGGGGACGATTTTTATGAGTTGCGTACCCGTGCGGCGGCCATTTTTAAATGTAGCGCCATATAGCCAAAATTTCCGGTCCTATAACCTATTCCAATCGCTTCTGCAACCAGAAATTAATCGAAAACGACTGCTATCTTACGAAAATCGTCCACAATGCAATATAGTTCAATAAACCTGCCCCTGTTTAGAAACAAACACCCCCATTCTATGCCTAAGGGATGAAATGTCATGTGCTTCAGAAAAAAACATTATTTGAGGTATAAGGAACAACTCTACCAAGCGGCATGCTTGTATCATAATATGCCACATTTTTTTACGTACCGCTCCCACTAATGTGTACCATCCGAGTTGCCTGGAAAGAAGAAGCTATTTTAAGATTTTGAAACAACACAAAATATATTGTTCTAAGCAATGCGAACAAATTTATGAAAAAAAATAGGGAGATGAGGAGGAGCACAGTATACAGGTAGAAAAGGACAATACGAAGGAAGTTTTACGGAATGAAATACAACTATTACAGGAAGAGATTAAAAAATGCAAGAGGGAAAGGAAAAAATCACAGTCATTAGTAGGGAGTCGGAGGAACAGAATGAATTACGCAATTTAAAAGAGAAGCTCAAAGAACTGGAAAAAATGAACCAGAAGTTGGAACAAGAAAGATTCTCTTCCATTCAAGAGTGTGCTGATGTTAAACAGAGACTGAAAGATCTAAATGAAACGAAAATGGAAATGTTAAATACATAAATGTGTATAGGCAGGAAATACTAAACTTAAAAACATTTTCAGTTAGGGAAAGACAATGCAACCAGGTTATTTTAAATAAAAAAACATTTACAAAAAAGTAATAACTTTGTATTGGCTGATAATTTGGGAAGTGGTTTGAGACCAGTTTTGGATAAATAGCTGGGTGACAATTATAATATCTGTTCTTTTGTTAAGAATAATCCGTTAATTGATGGCGTGGTTGAAAATATATTAGACTTATCAAGGAATTACACAAAGTCTGATTTTGTTATAGTTCTGGGGGGAACATTAAATGTATTGAGGGGTGTTAGAGTACAGGAAAGCACTATTAAGAATCTGAGAATAGTAAACAGTCATACAAACTTGATTCTTCTGTGCCTCTATGGGAAAACAGTAATAATCTTCTCAATACATACATAAACGAATATCATAAAGTGATGTTTTACAATGTATATGATGAAAAAGAATATCAAAATAAATTTGTGCATTTGAATGCAATTACGTCACAATGCTTTATTTTTAGAGAAAGTTTGTTTATTAATTATATTGGTAAGACTCAAGTAGCTTTAAAAATGCAAAAAATATTACCATTAATTAAAAATGAGAACCCTAAATCCAGTGTAGCAAAAGATCGTTTTTTTTAGGAATAACTCGATAATATTAATAAACTCACAAAGTTTATTATCAAGATTTGATGAAATTCATAATTTTATATTAAGTACAAACCCCTCAATAGTCTGTTTAACAGAAACAAGAATTACTGAAAATATTACAGATAGGGAAATTAATATAGTAGGGTACCAAACGAAAAAGGTAAATACCATAAGTAGGCACACTGGGGGTGTATTAGTATACTACTTAAGGGATAGTTTTAGAGTATTTGAAGTAAATAAATATTTTTATGATAAGAATTATTGGTTTGCAATAGTGAAACTTAGCATTAATAATGCAATCTATATTGTAGGGAGCGTGTATCATTCTCCCAGTGCAAGTGACTCAGAGTTTTTATCTTTTTTTGAGATGCAATGTGAAGGTTGGTCAGATGAAAAATACCCATTAATTATAGTAGGGGATTTTAATATTGATTGGCTCAGTCAGAGTTTTTAGTCAACTAGATTAAAAAAAATGTGTACAGATAATGGTTTAGAACAAATGGTTACTAAAATTACTCATCCTATCGACCGAGAAGGAAGCATAATAGACTTAATACTTACCAATCGACCAGAGTTATGTTGATGTTCAGTTTTTGATACACCTCGTATAGGTAACCATTTTTTGGTTAAGGTAAATTTTCAATCTTTAAATTGTAATAGGGAATCTTTAGTTATAAATACAAGGGGAAAAGTAAATTACATCCAAATAAATAACATACTATCTTTGATCGATTGGAACTATAGAGAGGTGAATATTGATAAAAAAAATATGCAGAATTTTTTAATAATATTATTGGTGTACTGAATGAGGTATCACCATTTGTAGAAAGGCTTATAAAACCTAAATACAAGGAGTAGTTTTGTGAAAATGTACAGGTAGCCATAGATATGAGATATTCACTATACAGAAACTATAAGAAAACTGGGTTGATCAGTGATGAGAGCAAATATAAGGAGGCCAGGAATAGGGTAGTAAAGTGTAAAAGTTATATATCTATATATCGGTTTTAGAACGTCTTACGACGTTGTCCGATGCCTAACTTCCACGTCCTCCGGTCATTCCATTGGTGTTCTGTTAAATCCCTGGCACTCATGGCTCTTGTTATGCCCTCTTTCCATGTCTTCTTAGGTCTTCCACGCTTCCTGCGATTTTGAGGTACCCACTGCATAACTTTTTTGGGGAGTCTTGTATCATCCATTCTCTGAACATGGCCATACCATATCAGTTGATTCCTTTCAATATCGGTTGTTAAACATCCGTCTATACCTACTCGTTGTCTAACTTCTTCGTTTCGAACCCTCTCGCTTCGAGATATTGGTAAACTCCGTCTAAAAGCGTCCATTTCTACTGCTTCAAGTTTTCTTCGGTTGACCTCTGTTATTCTCCACGTTTCTGCGCCGTAGAGCAGACTACTTTTTATCAGGGTCTCATAGATATTGAGTTTCCGTTTCTTGCCTATTTCAGTACTGCAAAATACACCATTCAGACAGCCAATTGTCCTCGTAGCTTGTGTTACTCGCTTTTTAATCTCCTTGTCATCTTTACCCGTTGTGTCAAATATAACTCCCAAATAGGTATATTCATTGCAGGATTTTAGTTCGTCGTTGTCCAGTTGTATGTTGTATAATTCTGCATCAATTAGTAAGTATTTTGTTTTTTGTGTATTTATTTCCAAACCCCATCGTTTATATTCCTCCTGTAGTTTTCTCGTCATATACTCCAGATCGTCTTTATCATTAGCTATGATAACCTGATCGTCTGCGAACTGCAGAGTATATAAACATACATCTCCCAGGTCAACACCCATTCCATTGCATTTTCTGTTCCCCTGTCTCAAGGCCTTTGCCACATAGATCTTGAACAGTGTGGGTGAGACACAGCAGCCTTGTTTTAAACCTTTATTGGTCAAACATTTTTCAGATAATCTATTGCCTATTTTGATTTGTGATGTCGTTTCTTCGTACAGGTTTTTTTAGGGCTCTAATTAGGGTGTGGTTAATGTTGGTTTCCTGTAACACTTTAAATAGTCTGTTAACGGGGACGATACCATATGCTTTGTGTATGTCAATAAACATGAGGTGTGTCTCTTGATTAGTTACACTTTTTGTCTCTATTAGTTGTTTCAAACAGAAAATGTTATCCGTGCAGGTTCTTCCAGCGCGAAATCTGGACTGTTCCGCCTCTTCTTGTTCTTGGTATTCTTGCTCTATTAAATCTCGGAGAATTCGTCCGTATAATCCACTTAGGGTACTGGTTACCGATATACCTCTGTAGTTGGAGCAGTCTAGTTTGTTACCCTTTTTGTGTATTGATGATATATAGGCAATTTTCCATTCTTTTGATATTGGGGCACCGTTTAAAAATTTATTTATGCACCACGTTCGCGCTTTAAAGAGTTTTTCTGAGCCACACTTTATTAACTCGCCTGGAATATCCTCCGGTCCCAGAGCTTGATTATTTTTAAGTTCTGCTACCGCTTTTTTTATTTTGACACATTGATGTTAATTGTTTCTCCCTAGATATTTATTTCTGTGGGTGAATGTGTAACGTATTCATCCCTACTTTCCGTAAAGAGTGTTTCATAATAACCTTTCCATTTGTCCATTGGTATTAGCTGTAACCTGGTGGTCTGTTTTCCTGGAGCTTTTACTTTGTTGATGAATTTCCATGACTCAGTGCATTTTTTTCCTCCCAAATACGTGTTAATTTCTTGACATTTCTTGTCCCATATTTCTCGTTTTGCAGTTCTTATTCTGTGTCTTGTTGTTCTTTTTATTTCTAAACATGTCTCTCGATCTTGTTGTTCTTTACTACTTAACCACTTTTTGTAGGCATCCTTCTTTCCTTTGACTAAGTCATATATTTCTTCACTCCACCATATATTTTTACTCTGGGTCTGAGATTTTATTCCAAGGGCTTCTTCCGCTGCACTCAGAATGCTGTTCAGTATATTTGTGTATATGTATTCAACAGTTTTGTTTTGTGTTAGATTTGTTAGTTTTTCGTCCAGTCGTTTTTGGTATAATTGTCTTGTACTTTCGATAGTTAAACTTTCCAAGTTATACCTTTTAGATTGAATGATTTCGGTGTGAGCAGAGTTTGTGTTGGTTTGTTCTGTTATTCTGTGTCTAAATGGAAATATTATTTTGGCTCTTACTATGTAATGATCCGAACCGCATGTTATTCCTCTATACGATCTTACGTCATTAATTTGAAGAGTCGTACTTTGTCTTACTATAACGTAATCTATTATTGACTTTAGATTCCTTGTTGGTTGAGTCCATGTATATGTGTGTATGTCTTTGTGTTTGTAGAAGCCATTTGTCACTTTTAAAAGGTGACTTTCACATATTTCTATTAGTCTTTCACCGTTATCATTTTGGTTTAGTTCTCCATGTGGGCCGATTATTTTACTGTTTGTTTTTCGCTCGACTCTTCCGTTAAAATCACCAAGAGTTATAAGCTCTCTTGCATTTCCAATTTTTGTGATTTCTTCATTAACTTTTTCAAAAAATTCATCCTTTTTAGCATACGGTTCGTCATCAGAGATTACATATATTCCAAGAATGGTGACTGGTTTTTGATTTATATCGAGATTGACTCTGATCAGTAATCAGTAAAAGTTATAAGAGAGGAAAAAAGAAATTTTTATCAAAAAAAAATTGATTTACAAAAACACAACCCAAAAAAGATGTGGGAAACACTAGGACAGTGTTAGCGATTAAAAAAAGAAACAAAAAATTGATAAGGTTAAAAATTAATGGGGAAGTTATAACGACATCAGAAGATGCAGCTGAAAGTTTAAATAAATACTTTGTAGACAGCATAAATAGTATCATCGAAGACATTGATAATTCCAATTTAATCACACCTAGAGACAACCGCAGAATAAATTTGACAAATGAACTAACTTGTTATTATTATTATCTAAAAAATCTAAGTTAAAATCTCCGCCAATAACATAATCACAATCAGCTGATTCCAGCTTGTTAATTAAGCCACAAAACAAGTCTAAAAAGAGAAAAAAATCCCCCGAAGGGTGCCGGTAGACGACGCAGATAACTACTCCCTTATGCAGGTCTTTTATATACGTAGATGCGCACTCAATAATACCCTCAATACAATATTCCCGTGTTGAAAATGGGAATGCAGTAAAACATGAATTTTTGTTTTTGTACAGAGATACACCTCCATGAATACTGTTCCTTCGACAAAAGGCATAAATTAAAGAAAAATTTTCATTTGTATCAATTTGTTCATCATTAAGCCAGTGTTCCGATATCATAAGAACATCGCAATACTTGTTTCCCGTAAAAGTATCATTAATATAAAGTATTTTATTTGAAATGCACTGGATGTTTTGATGAATTAAAGTTAACTTATTATCGAAAAAACTTATTCTGGTCATTATGAGGCGGCAAACTACTCATACTTTCTTGACACACTTCATTTAAAATATTACTAAGACCCACTTCGATATCCAAACTCTGTGCTTACTGAATTTACGACATCATTCAACATATTATCTATTTCCTGCATATCTTTATTACAGGCACGACTTTTACTAAGATTATTACTACTAAAATTCAGGTTAAAGTTGCTTTTATGCAGATTTAAATCTTGGCACAAAATTGTTTTCAACACAACTCTATTTGTTGATTCGCCAGTCAAAATATAATTACAAATCGCGCCACACAATTTTTGCTTGGTATACCAATATAGTTTATTATTTCTCACATTTTCAAAAACCCTAATTGAGATGTTATTTAGCAAATTAAATTTGTTGATACAATCTAAAACTTTTTTATAGACAGTAGACACCCTCATGTCATACTTCACACAAACAACAAGATTGGTAAACTTTCCCACTGAAAGCATATTGTCTAAATCTTTTTTTCTTAAGCTAGAATAGTTATTTAGGTCTAACAGCAATACCACAAAGTCTGTTTGCCCACATTGTCTTGTTCGGTTAAAAATGTCATTTGAAACAGCACTAAAATTCGCTCCCGATTTTACCCACCCTTCTACAGTGTAGTGATATTTATTTAATAGTTTATTAATATGAACTGAGCAATTAGTGGCAGAGCCGTCGCCGTAAATTAACACTTTTTTGGTGTGTTTAAGGTTATGACTTTTTAGGCTATCACTTACCCCGTTTGTATCGTCCTTTATTTTGTCCATATTTTTACATCCTGTTAATGTTTCTTGTGTAATCAAAACTTACTTAAATTAAATGTTCGGAAAACTAAATTTATGCTTATAGGGAGAGATAAATATCAAGAGGAATTTAATTTATGCAAGTTACAAATAAAGATATCTAATAGTACTATTGTTAAAGTTGATCAAATGCGATATCGTGGTTTTCTTATTGATAAGCACCTCATTTTTAAAGAACATATTCTTCTTGTCATCGATAAAATTACTAAAAATATAAATTTTCTTTCAAGGATATCAGCAACTCTCACTCAGTGGTCAAAAATTACTATTTTTAACAGTTTGGTTTTACCCCATTTAGTTTATAGCTCTGACTCTAACAAGAATGAGATTAATAGATTACAAAAACTTCAGAACAGAACAATGCGTATTATATTAAGAGAGAGGAGAGATACATCAATAAGAAGTATGTTAGAGAAATTAAACTGGCTCTCAGTTGAAAAGTTTGTAAAATTTCAGGTTATGACATTTATATATAAAATTAAGAATGGCTTAGCTCCCAATTACCTTAGTCAAAAACTCATAACTTTTGAATCAGTACATACCTATCCGACGAGGAATAGAACCCATTTTTATGTCACCACAAAAAATTAAAAAAGTACTGAAAAATCACTGTACCATAAGGGCTTACTTGATTTTAATGGCCTTCCACATAACATTAAAACTTCGCAAAGCCTCAATATATTTAAGAGTAGATTGAGGGTTTACTTCCGGGGAGAGTGAGGCACGTTTGGATTTATTTTTTCTGTGTTGTAATGTTTTTTAAATTATTATTTTATTGTATTGTGATTTTGTTATAGTATTAACTTATATTGTATATTAGCATAATGCTAAATAAATAAATAAATATATCCAATAATGGACGGATGAATGGCTGTATAGACAGATAGATGAAATGAGTTTTACAGAATCGTCATACCATTCCAATAAAATTGTGTTGACAGTGGTATGGGAATAGAAGAATTTCATATATATGAGTTGTCAGAACCAAAATTGCTTTTTAGTAAACATTTTGTTAATCTGAATATTGTTTTTTTTTTCAAAGAGGCCGAAAGAAGCAACCTATTTGCAAATTTTGGTAAGCTGGTTTCTACGAGAGTACAGAATAGCATAAAACATGATAATGCTCTGATGGATGCATCACAATAAATTTTCCTTCAATTTAACCCAATTTGGAAATAACTTATTGTTATATGTTATATTTTATGTAGAATACAGGAAAGGATGAGGTTGTTTCTTGTATTAAAGTTATACTAAACTGAATTGATTTCAAATGTGTTGAAGTTCTATTTTATGTGTGTGAGTATCACACCACTCTAGCATGTATATACGGCATCTTTTAGTTTTAAGTTATCTATAGTATAAGTTTGGCATAGGAATATGACTGATTAATCTAGAAAAATATACAATAATGTTAGCAATGATCCTCATATTAGGCAGTATGCTATTCGGCAAGCGATCATCTACCAATTTGTAATGAGCCTAATGCCTAACAGAATTTGCAGGTTGTTTATTTCTAAATTTATTATATGATATCAAATATTTGCCTATGTGCAGCTTTTAATTCAATGTTGTCTTAGTCCCAATATTTAAGCAAGTACGACTATCCATTTGAATCTCATGAAGTAATAACGGACGATGGATATATTATCTCATTGCATAGAATTCCTGCTGGAAGACATCAAAAAACTCAAAATGCAGCTGATAAAGCCAAACCCGCAGCCTTATTTGCACATCCTCTTTGTTCTTCCTCCATTGATTGGCTTACTTTGGGACCAAACAGTTCCTTAGCTCTACTCATGGCGGATTTAGGTAAGAAAATACATTTTTACAGCGATTTGAAACAATATTCTTATGATCCGCATTGAAAATATTTAGGTAAATTATATCACCAAGTATCCGTTAAAAAAATCAAATTACGCATTTTTCGTGCAGAAAAAAGAGATTTGGAATGGGGTTTTTAGATGACAACCCTTATTTTTATGAGCTCTTTTGAACTCTGCGCGCCACCTTAATATGTAGGGGATCATTATAACATTTGTTTTGAACTACAATGCATTCTTAACGCATTTATCTTAGAAGCAATTCATAGATTTAAGTTAACAAAAATTATCAAAATAACACGGGTCCGGTATCGTGTACCTTGAACCATGCACAAAAAATACCATGATAGAAGATATCTATTTTTAAAGGAAATGTGACAAGATTTAAAAATACAAAAAAATTGTGCTTAAGTGTAAAAGTTGTAAATGTAAGTGTTTTAGACATTGCCTTTTACACCAGGGCACAGATAATGGATCCAATGACTACAATTTATACATCTGCACCATTTTATCCACTACGATCAACCTCTTTTAAATTTATTTATTTATTTATTTTATTTCAAGTACAATAAAGAGTTCTAGACCCTAAATAGTACTACAATAAGAAAACTCAAAGAAACATCTTGGAAGCTTAAAACAGGCTTTTAGTTGTTGCTTTAAAAACGTAAAGACTTCTACTGAAAAGGTCTGTATTATTAAAATATCTATTATAATTTATAATTAACTTGCTACTAAAACACTGGCTTCCATAATTTGTTCTGCCTCAATCTAGTTGCCCTCTGAGATACTCGAAAATCTAAAGTGCAAAGTAGATCACTACGATCCATATGACCATTTACTAACTTATATAAAAATAGAACCAATGCCTGTCTTTGTCGCACCTCTAAATTCTCTAATCCCACCAGCTGAAGTCGCGTGACATAAGGCACGTCTCTATAGGGAAATCGAAATTTGTACAATAAAAACTTTGCAAACTTGTTTTGTACCGCTTCCAAATGTTGAATATGACAGTTATAATCTAATATGCTACGCACAAGAGAATTATATAAAACTCTAATAGCCCTCACATCACAGTTCTCAGAACAGGCACGACGCCGAAAACCCAACATCCTTGTTACCTTTAACATATCATTATCTATATGTTTGTTAAAGCTTAAATCGTCACCAATTACCACACCCAGTTCGTTAAAACTATTTACAGTTTCGAGATTAATGCTATTTATTATAAACTGGTATTCTACAGGATTTTTATTTTTGTGAAAGCGCATAACTTTACATTTATTTATATTAATTTGCAGATAATTTTTGTCGCACCACCCCGAAAAATTCTCTAAATCTTGTTGCAGTTTTAAATCATCCCCGTACAAAAGACATTCACACTTTCTGAAAACCCGAGTAACACTGTTCATAAATAATAAGAATAATACTGGCCCTAAGTACTGAGGGACACCCGATGTAACAGGAATTTCATAAGACAATGTGCTACCAAGTTTTACGCGCTGTTTCCTGTCCGTAATTTTAGCCATTGAAGCTAAGGACTGGTTATGCCCATAACGCATAGTTATGGGCAGTAACTGGTGCCACACCTGGTCGCAAGCCTTTCTAGGGTCCGTATAGACCCCATCCACTTGATTACCGTTTCCGAAATTTTTGACTAAAGAGTTTTGAAATGTTCCTAGGTGTGTTGCAGTAGACTGTCCCCTAAAAGACCATGTTGATGAGGTGATATGTGATGCTGAAAGCTTTCAAACAATTCCTCGGTTACTATGGATTCAAAGACCTTGGACATAATTGGAAGCAATGATATGCCTCTATAGTTTTTATATCTTTTTTGGAGCCACTTGTAATTACGACTCCTTCCATAAAGTAGGAAAGAAACCAGCATTAAATCATTTTTGAAATACTGTGCACAGTGGGCTTGCAAGTGACACACAGCATTCCTTCAGAAAAACTGCGGGTACTCCATCTGAGCCAGTACTTTTTGCTTTATCAAGCGAAGCAAGCCTCTGATAAACAACTTCGTAGGTAAAGTAATGATTAGAAAGAAATATACATCCTTTTTCATCCACTGTATAATGCTGATGTGCTGAGTAATTTCGATAACAAGTTCCAAAATATTCGGCAAAAGCGTCAGCTATTTCCTTGGCGGTATGTTTCTTTTGTTTGTCAAGCTCCATATGTTTAGGAATACCGTTATCCCTTTTAAGCGAATTTATGTAAGACCAAAAATACTTAATATTTTTGGGAGTTGTCTGCTCTACACTCGAAACATATAAAAGATAACTGAGTTCTATTAGATGCTTTGACTCCCTGCGAAGCATTGAATATTGTTTGTAATCATCCCGACTTTTTGTAAGGTTTGTATTTTTTGTACGCCTTATTCTTCCTGTCCATTAGTTTCCCAGTTTCATGCGTGTACCACTTAGAATATTTGCTGTTTTTGAACTTTTTCTTTGGAACATATTGTTCAATAGCTTCGGACAACGTTTTACAGAAGTACTCAACGGCTAAATCCACATAACTGCATTGATCCAACCTTTCCCAGTTAATGTTTAAGAATCATCAATTTATGATCAACTTTGCTAAAATTATAAGCTATAGCCTGATAATATTTCAACGTAGAGAACAAGGCTAAAGAGAAAATCATCTCCATTGGAATATGATTTTGCACCAAGTTACTTAGCGGTGAAGGCGCAGACTGCAGAAAGAAGTCATCCAAATCGTCACAAAAAAACAAGATCGAGATACTTTCCAAACTCGTTGACCACATGGTTAGCTTGATGAAGTCCATTAGGAAACATTCCAGTAATTAGAGTTTCCGCTTCTATTGAAGGCAAATCAGAGGGTAGTAGACAACCTTCATCTTCGGTCCATTTAACACTCGACAAATTAAAGTCCCCCAGTAACCAACACTTTGGTCCTTTTATGCTTTCTATCGCTGGACAAAATTATTGAGCACTGATCTATGTGCACAATCCGCAAGTTTGTATTTAGTGTAGCAGAAAGTAATTCGTTTAATCCTTTTTGGGTTATTGGTTGTGCTTTTAATACATTATAATTAGATGTATATACGATTACAATTCGTCTTTACGACGTTGTGCAGAGAATGTATATGCACAACGTTTTACACTAGTCAATAACTTTGTATCTTTTGAAAGTTAGATCCGTTGATTTTTTTATGGAGTTGCCTCATGGTATATGTTGATTTTGATGAACCATCCTGAATTAATTTGTGAGTTCACGTCAAAACTGCCATTGCAGCCCTGTTTAAACTCTACCTCTGGCATCTTCGCCTCCTATAATAAGCAGCTGGTTTCTTCGCTTTTTGCTAATCTCGATGTTTTTGGATACACTGCAGTTATCCGATCCGACCGCTGTTAAATTTTGGTATTCGTCTATTTTCCGTTGAAGCTGTTTCAGATCACCGGCGTAACTATTATTTTCTTATTCCAAGACACTAATTGTTGTTAATAGGTTTTTATTCATCTCAGATATCTCGTACAACCTATCCTCAAGCTCTTTTCTCGTCTTCCCGCAGGTCTCCATCTCTGCCGCAAATTAATTGTCCCTACTTTTCATTCTCTAAATTTCACCCTCCAGAGAAATGTTTTCCTTGGCCAGCCTATCCAGTTTCATTGACAAAGCCTTCTCTGCATCAGACGCTACATCTTCAAATACTTGGCTACTGCGTTTTAATCTCTCTATGTATCTTCCCTTCTCACTGCATTCTTTTTTCAGTAACTGTACTTTTTCTTCATAACTTTTAGCTTCGTGTTCTTTCTTATCGTAAGATACTTTGCAAGCTTCTGAACAGAGAATTCTGTAGCCGCCTAATTTCACTACATCTGACACGCGCTCAAGACAGCTTGGATGAAAGACATTATTACATGCAGTGCAGCAGTAATTTGAAAATTCTTTATTTTTACAACACTTGAAAGTGCGTTGCATTGTGATGGTAGAAATGTATAGGTATATGAAACAAAAACAAAGGAAAAACACGAGGACACACACTTCACGTCCAGGGGCTTGTCAGAGCGACTTAAAAAAAACTAACAGGAGAACCACAGAAAAAAAGGGATGTAGACAACAAAAGGTTAAAAAAGGAAAAAAATTCTCAAAAACAAAGTCAATTAAACAACGTCAAATGGTAAAAGCAAATTAAATTAAGTTAAAAACAAACCGGAGTACAATCAAACAAAATAATCAAAACCAAAAAAACTAAAAATATACAAAATTAAAATAATTTTGACTTTAAATTTAAACTCAAATTCGGGAACGCAGCCAAAGACAAATCCATGATTAAACAGTTTTGGCGCCAAGGAGAAAACTTAGCTTAGGCATGTACTTTAGAGCTTTTTAGGCAAAAACTTACAGATTTTGGGATACCAAAGATCCATACAGACAAGGATACAAACAACGATTTTTAGGGCACAAATCACATAATAAAGCGTTACAAGCAAGATAACACTTTTTAAAACCAACGAATATATCAAATCAACACTATTTTATTTCCAACACTCACAAGAACGTCGTTTCAAGAGCTAAGTTCGCGAATTCTCGAATTTGTTCAAAACATACATTCTTCAGCACATTCTCATCATCTTTGTAGTTGTAAAACGATGTATCTACACCCTGATTGTACTAGGCTCTAGAGGAGGATAAATGGTGTTATACTTATTATTCTCAACAGATGGCGTTGAGCGCCAATTTGTAATAACCTATATTCTGTTTTAAAGTTGGGTTCCAATTTGTTATCAAGTTAAAACTAAAAATAAGAATTCTTTAATCAGATAACTTACTCTGTTAAATAGACAGCACTATTATCAAAAACTCTGTTGAGAATACACCCGACGAAGAATAGTCTACTACTAGACAGCACTTAGCAGGAACTATACCAATTTTCTTCTTCCAGCACCGTCTGTAGATCACCTTCGCTAGCTCAGCTCAAGTTGGTCCGTTGCTTATCTTTTTCCACTAGACAAGTTTCAAATAATATACGAGATTATGAAATTAAATCAAGATAAGTTATAGTCAAAGTTGGACGCCACCAAGTTTAGTTTTATTGGCAAAGCCCTACCGTTATTGTTTCGGGCACGGCTAAAAAAACTGAAATAAAATGAAATATAAAATCCAAAATCGGATATGTATATAATTACCTGTCGTAATCTACATTTCACGTGCTCTATCACCAAACAAGTTCTAAGACTCTAAGCCAAATGCAATAACGTCAGAATTGAGGCCAATACTTTTATTTAAAAAAAAAAAGAAGAAAAGTAAGCTCCTCTAGCCGTATAAAATTTACATAGAACGAGAGAAACAGCTAACCCGTAATGAAGTTTTGTACTGTCACAAACTACGGTTTATCTAAACACACTCTCCTGTCAATTTGACAGTCTAATTTGAAATTTTAAGGATGTGGCTTAAAAATTTATAATTTAGAACATTAACACCAACGATTCACTCTGCCCGAATGACGTTTTTAAGTCCGAGCCCGGGCTCAACAAGGTCTGCAGACCTTGAGGCTGGCAGTCCAAAAGACGACAGTTTGTTGAGCAATCCGTCATGACAAACCCTTTCGAATGCTTTCGAAATATCCAGCGCAGTCGCTCGAGATTCTCCGTAGTTCTCAATTGCCCTACTCCATATATATGAGTCACATAGGCCTATATATCTCCTATCGATCTCTTTTTGTGAAAGCCGTAATGGTTATCGCTAATTAATCTGTTGTGTTTTCAGATGGCTCTAAAAGTTATATTTTACTGGGCAACACAAAAACAGTGCAAAGATTTATTTTAATTAAGCATAAGACAAACCCTAAAAGTAACTATACATTTAAATGAACTAGCTAGAACAAAAGTGATAAAACAAATACTACCAAGTGACTAATTTACATAGGTATCTCGGTAGTGCTCTTTTAGTAGAGGGAACTTACCTTAGCAATGATCTTCATTTAGAGGCATAAAAGTTCTAGCAAGGATTCAACATTCTCATTAGTTATTTCGTAAAAATGATTTTCTATGTGATTTTCTGAAATTTCTTTTAAATTTTCAGCATAGTTTGCTCTCAGTTTTTTCCAATTTCTGATATTTGCCATTTCTTTTCTGATGTTCTTTGCTTTTTTCCCTTATATTCTCTGCTCGCAAAGCAATCTCTTTTTCACTATGTTGTGGTTCGATTCCTGATCTAAAATAAAATTCGTAGGTGCAAATATTATCAAAATTTTAATTTTCAGAGCAAGAAAAAATATTCAAGAACGAGTTTATACAGCAATATGAAGTTTTTGACAGAATACAGTGTGTCCCCCGATGGACCTAACTATACTAGTAAACTGTCTTATTTTGCATTTTAGCAAAAAAGTTATTCTTCATAAGAAGTTTTGCTTAGTCTGAAAAGTCCATAGCCGTTTTCAAAATTTCGAAATATTATACGGGATGGTTAAAAAATAAGAATACGTTGATCCAAGTCAAGAATAAAGTGCATGTTATTTGAAAGATATGAAAAAATCTTATGGGAAAAAGTTGTTTCTTATGTCAACATTAAATTTTAAAGTTGATTTTTACCTTAATTATGATTACAAAGTAGAACACAAATTTAACCAAAGTTTATAATTATTTATTGAACGAAAACAAAACACAAATACAAACATTACTCAACATCTTATCATCCTACTTCTACACATTTTTCAATGAGCGCTCTAAATTTTTCGTACACCTGCAAAGTATGCTCATTAATGTCGGCTACTGCTTCTCTAATTTTTTGTTTTAAAAGATTTTCATTGTCATGAAGATCATTCGCATACACTTTTTGTTTGAGGTGTCCCCATAAAAAGAAATCTGACGCCGTAATATCCGGGGAACGTGGAGGCCAGCTAATAGAACCGAGCTGTCCAATCCATTTATTAGGAAAATTCCTATCTAACCACTCTCTAACTCTAATTGTTCTATGCGCAGGCCAACCATCCTGTTGAAAATAAAGTGTCCGTCTGACCTGAATATCTACGTCATTCAGAACAGGGAGTAGGAAGTTTTCCAACATCTCTAGGTATGTGTTCTGTTTACGGTTCCGTCGAAGAAATATGGACCAATCACTTTATTATACATTATTGCGCGCCAAACATTGACTTTTTTATATCGTTGACTATTGGTTATAATTCGAAAATTTTGATTTTCTTCCGCCGACCAATATCTACAGTTTTGACTGCTTACAACTCCATTCGTGGTGAATGTTGCTTCGTCTGTGAAAACAATGTATCTGAAAAAATATCTCTCTATCATAATTCGTTCTTCCATCAACAAACAAAATTCTAAACGAAGCCCATCATCTCCTGCTTCAAGTTTATGAATTCTAACCGGTTTGTATGGATAAACTTTATTTTCTGATAGAATTCTCTGTAAGTGGCTTTTATTAATGGATAGATCCTGCGCTCTTTTTCTTAGCGATTTCTTGGGGAAGTTTCTTACCGAATCAAGAGCAATCAATGTAGCGGTATCATTTTCATCATGACTGCTTTTTTCTTCTTCAAATCTGCTACAGCGCCAGTTCTATTAAACTTTCTAGCTAACTCCCGAAGACAGTTTACAGAAACGTATACCCCCGGATATTTCCTATTAAAAAGATCAATTGCAAAACGATACGATGTTTCCCCTATACCATAACATTTAACTAAGTAAATTCTTTGCTCTAGGGTCAACATTATTCAAAAGTTTGTGACACTGACAAGCTTTGTTGACTTTAATAAGTACCTGAAACTTAGTTTGAAAGTCAGCTGACTTTATTGTTATTATGAATAACTTCATTACTTACGTCTCATCGCTATCGGTTAAATTAGCGTTCAGTAATGAAGGTAAAAATCAACTTTAAAATTTAACGTTCAAACTTAATTTTGGAGCTTTTGTTGACATAAGAAACAACTTTTTCCCATAAGATTTTTACATATCTTTCAAATAACATGCACTTCATTCTTGACTGGGATCTACGTTTTCTTATTTTTTAACCACCCTGTATAATATTTCGAAATTTTGAAGACGGCTGTGGACTTTTCAGACTAAGCAAAACTTCTTATGAAGAATAACTTTTTTTGCTAAAATGCAAAATAAGACAGTTTACTAGAATAGTTAGGTCCCTCCGGGGACACACTTTATATGTATAAAATCATAATCTTTTGCATAGGGTTTGTCTAAGACTGTGATAACATGTGTGTTATCACAGTCTATACCGTCCACAACTAAATTGTTTACCTCTTGCCTTCTTATTAACCAACCAACTTTGCAACCAAATTATTATACCCTACGCACCTTTTTTGATCTAATTCGTCGTCTTTTATGAATTGCTCCTAAAGCCTTTCAATGCGGTTCTTTAATGTCTTTATTAAATATAACTTGGCAGGAGAGTTTGTAAATTTTTTGAATTATTTCCCAGGCACTGGGGTCTTGGAAAGGATTTTCTTGCACTACTTCTCTTAAGAAACAAATATGGCCAGTGCCATTCTAAACACACATTTAATAAAAATCATAATTTGTAATGTTGCTTATTTTTTGAAAATACTCTTAGCAAAAATAAAAACCCTTTCACGCGCTCGTAATTTATTTCAGCATTCTTCTGTTATTCGTTGTTTCAACAGTTTCACAATTGTCAGATTCATGTTAAATATTTCGCCTTTCAATTACTTCCATAAAAATAACCAAAGCTGTCATTTCAATTGTCCCATTCTTCCTATTCACTTTCTTAAAAACTATATTCAAACCACACATACACGACCAGGTCTTGCAAAATGTGAAGGTGCGTCAACTTGTTAAAACCAGATGTACGATCTTAGGCATCTGCTTCTTGCATATCAAGTAATAATGTGAGAAAATTTGATATAAGTTTTTCTAAAAATATCAAATATATCCATCCAATGAGATCATTATTGAAAAAAACTGCTCCTATTACTCTGTCACTTATGATTGAAGCCAAAACATTGATTTCTTGAGTCTTCACGGTTTTGGCAATATAAGAAATTATGATTTAGATAGTCAAATTAAAATCACATTCATATTCATCCATTTCCAATATGTTTGTGTAATTCTCAATTTCAAATGTCCGTTGGGTTGTTTCTTTTAATTTACTCTGGCACTAAAATGAGATATTGGATTAATACATGACGAATATTTTTCATTATTTTTGTTTTACAGGTTATGATGTATGGCTCATTAACACAAGGGGCTCCAGATATTCAATGAATCATCAGACATTAAACAGTTCCGATGCAGCATTTTGGGACTACAGTTTCCATGAAAAGGGCTACTATGACATTGCTGCAAGTATAGATCTTATACTTAACCTTACAGGTTTAGAAAAGATAACTCTAATAGCACATTCAGAAGGTACCTCGAGTTCGATGGTTCTTACGGCAACCAGACCTGAATACAACGATAAGCTCAACCTCTTGGTATTATTAAGTCCAGTTGGTTTTATGGATGAAGTTAGAAGTGCTTTACCTCTCTTTTTGGCTAAGCACATAACAGAACTTGCGGTAAGCTAAATTTTTATTAAGAGTATTATATATTTAAATAAAACAGCAAATTTTTAAAAATGTTAGAGACATGAACTCGGCGTCAATGAATGTGATCCTTTGGAAATGAGAATTCATAAAATCAGTTTAAGGCAGTTTTGCAAATAAATACGAAGACGACATTCAGTTATTGCAAGACATTTTTAGAGAATAAAAATCTTCAAAACGATAATTATATGCAGTATATACTAAATTCATCTTCTCTTGAGTTGCTGCAAATATATTAGCTTATACTAACGGTATATTTAAGATTAAAGGATATTTCTGTTTCTAGCTTGCACTTAAAGTGCTTAACATCCATGGTTTCCCATATTCCGAGTGGTTTTCCAACTTCGTATCAGTTATCTGCAGTATTGACGGTTTTCAAGAAACGTGCGCAAACGTTCTGCAATTCCTTTCTGGATACGATCCCGATCAGATAAATATGGTAAGAGACTTATAAAATATTTCTTCTATTTTATGGTATCATTTTATTTTTCACATTCCCGACCAACGCATTTTTACACGTGTCGAACAGATAAATATATTTTTTTAACAATAAATCTCATCACTCGTCAAAATGTATTAATAAAATATAATTTTGTAGTAATAAGGAAAGATCTGCATATTTGAAGAATGGATGTAGGATTAATATATCTTAAAAGATACAAGTCGTTAGAATAGTATGGATTTTATCATAGTATTACAAAAAAAATAGCAAAAAGTTACCAGATTAGCTCTTTTAATATTCAAATAAATTGAATAAATCAAATGAAGTTGTTAAGCATGAAACAGATCAATATGATTCTAGTGGATAAACATCAATAAATGTTTAGGATCTACAATAAGTAGGTATAGTATCTATGTTCTACATCCTCCACCGCGTGGAGGGATGCGCAGTAGCAAAAATCGTCCACGTGGGCTACGCCATTTTTAAGGCATGGCACCAGACATTTGACAGTGACAGCTGACAGATGACAGTTGACAAGCATCGCTCACGTAGGCTACACCATATTTAAGGCGTGGCATCCGACAGATGACTTTTGTTAGTTTGGGAGGCAACCGCAGTTGACAGGCAGATTCGGAATCTCTCGGTCATCCTCGGAATTACCTAAATTAATAATGAAAGCCTTGGAATCTTGCGGGGATCGAACCACGAACTTTCGGCATGCGAGGCAAAGACGATACCACTGAACCAACCGAACCTCATTTAATAATTCGGTCCAGGCTAAGCTAATGCCGTTTTACCCCAGAACACCACGTGTCCTACTCCATCTACCCCGTCTCTAATGTGACGTCATCATCATACTAAAGGAGCCTAACCACTGCTATGAGGGGTAGTTTTAGGGGTGAGTTTAGCCTAGCCTTATGAGACGCATGTGCAGTTATGATAAAATAATATCTAAATGGTAAGTTAATTGCTTCCATTCTTCATATTTACTTGAGACGGAGCCTACAATTTTCAATTAAATACTTAAATACGTAAAACAAAAGAAAAGTGGTGTTTTGTAAAAAGTGTGAAGATATCCATGATATTTCAAGTACATTCTATTTGGATTAGTTAGACTGTTATGCCGTCAGCTCGAAAAGGAATTAGATGATATCCCAAGAACTTGAGATATACTAGATGTCCTCGACCATTAAATGGACGAAAAATGTTGTGTTCATTTTGTTTAAATCACGTCAGCGATTGTTTCAATATATCCTCTGGTAAATGGTATATGAAGTATAAAGATACTCTATGCAAGAAGAAGGAAAAGGAGGATGAGAAGTAATAAGAATAAACCATGAAGAGAATTTACAACTTTTATCATTTCAAATAATTATTATTACAATACAATGTAAATTTCAAACAGCTGTAATAAATAATAAAAAATATAAGCTATGTTACATTTGAAGTTATTTATTATTATTAAGCCATACTATATATTGACTTTTAGTGACTGTATACATAAGCTTAGTTAGTAATATGCAGCAAGATACAGCTATAAATAAAATTAAACTAAAAGCACTAGTTGCGTTAACCATCTCATTGGTGTCATGGAGAGTAGAATTATCACTGATCAATGTTTTCCATTCTGTTTCTGCAAAAGTTAGGTTGTTATACTGAAGTCTAAACTTAACCGTATATACTTTATAGCAGATGATTTAACATTAGTTGTAAAAATTCCTATGTATCTGTTGTGTATTTTCTGATAAATCATTTTTGACCAAGCTGTTGCCTGATGAAATTAACAGTGTCATGTCTGAAGGTGTAATGATTTAAATTCTTGATTTTATGTTTTTATGTGCGGTCTTTATCGTTGGCTGGATCAGAAAGAAAATAAAAATTTAATAAATATATTTTGAGTACAACTGCTTTTTATGGTTCAAAAGTAACCTGTTATATAACATTAGTTTTATTAATCCAACTGGTTAGGTTTTAGCGATAAGCCTAATCATCGCTAAAACCTAACCATTTTACAAACACTTTATTTTTTGCCGTTTTAAAAATGTTTCAACTAATTTTATAGACAAGTCTGAAGGAAGCGAGCTTAGTCTGTATATTTGCAAAAACAAGCTTACATTGTACTAAAATGTAGATGCAATGTTCTTATCAATTGTGTCAGTCTGTAAAAATCTAATTTTTATAAACAAAACGAATGTGCACTAAACTTTATTTTAAAGGATCAGTCTTAAGTTTTTGAAAAGAATATGCATATGTGTGTGTGAAGTGCGAGACCATGTATGCGACAGAGAAAGCATTCGAATCGATAGATCCCTTATGATGATAAGAGGCACTCGATCCAGTATAGATATTTTAGTTAAAATTTTTGTTCGCCGTGCAAGCCAAAATGGGTACTAAGAAAAACGTATGTTTTTTGCCTCAGCCATTACCCAAAAACGCCTTAAGCATGTTTTCTGTCAAATATATATTTTCTGAAAGATGGTTATCGATCGGGATGCCGGTGGCACTTTTGGCGCTATTTGTGTACATCTAGCTCTTGTAGTTTTCGAGAAAAACCAATTCCGGTCTATGCGCCGTTCGCCAATAAAGGCACTAACTCAAAATCGCTCGAAACATATTGAGTTATACATCAAATTAAAGGGAATTTTACAGCGAACCAGAAAATCGATTCAGAATTTTTATATCATTTTTATAAGAGAACTATTGTGCCCAAAGGGTGTTAACTTAAAATCGCTTCAAAATATATCAGGTTATATATCAATTTAAAGGAAAATTTACAGCGAACCAAAAGATCGAAACAAATTTTTTGTATAAGATGTCATAAAAGAGCTTTAGTGCCCAAAAGGTGATCACTTAAAATAGCTTCAAAGTATATCATGTTATATATCAAATGAGAGGGAATTTTACTGTGATTCAGAAAATCGAAACAAAATTTTTGTATCAGGTGACATAAAAGAGTTTAAATGCTCAAAAGGTGTTAACTTAAAATCGCTTCAAACTATATCAAGTTATATATCAAATGAAAGGGAATTTTACCGCGAACCAGAAAATCGACACAAAATTTGTGTATAAGGTGTCTTGAAAGAGTTTTAGTGCCCAAGATATGTTAACTTAAATTCGCTTCAAAGTATATCCAGTTATATATCAAATGAAAGGGAATACAGCAAATCAGAAAATCGATTCAGAATTTTTAATTAAATTTTTCATAGAACTACAGTGTGTCCAAAAAAGCATGCAACATATGGAAATCTTTTTTATTATTGGTTTCTCACAAAATTTTGTTCTTGACAAAAGTTGGTGCTTGCCCTAAAACAGTATTTCAAATTTTCCGTACTGCTTTTAATGCGGGCGCAAATGTCATTTTTCCGAAATCGCGTCAAGAGTAAAGTACTTTAATTTATAAAGATATAGCAAAATCTTATGAGGAAAAGTTCTTCCAAATTAAAAAGGTAAACTAAATATGAAATTTGAGTTAAGTACATCAACTTTTAATATTTCTTATTCTGTCTCGATTTTTTCTTAAACGTTACGCCACTCGAGAATGTTTTGTTCTTTTGTTATTAGTATACTTGCCAAGTAACTTCAAAATTTATTTAAGATATAAATTAGTTACATAGTTGCATAATGTTGCAGTTTTTCCAGAGATAATAGCCAGTTTAGGTATCAGTGTGTTTGAGTAATAGTTCATACAAAAAACAAAATAAAATATTTTTATGGAATACAAAAATTTCAAAAGTACCTACCTTAAATTATTTAAAATTACGCCAAAGCAAAATATATAATTAAAAAAATAATAATAAAAATTAAAAAAAAAATAAAAAGTAAAAATCAAATAAAAACACATATTCATATTAATAACGCCAATACCATCCGCAAAACGATAAAAAAATTAAAGTCCGGATTTAAAAAAAGAAAGTTGATGATGATCCCTTGAAGACCAAACGTCGGATTTCAAACTGGATACCATCATTTGATAGAGCGGAAAAAGTGGCAATGCAAAAGTGCAATTCAATTTGAAATCCGTTTTTAAATAAGCCCAGGAAAAAAATAAAACGAATTATCAAAATTTCGGTTCTTTTCGGATATCTCCGGAAATACTCGGAATCTTAAAACTTTCTAAAAGGCATATTGTTAGACACCTAAATGCGCAATTTGGCTTAATTTGATGGACACTGTATATCTTACGGTTTTCGAGTTCCCCATACATAGACACGAATTCGAGCCACCCTGTACATTCATCAATTTTCGCAACTATTGCTCTTCCCACTTACTGCGGTCATTATTAATTTTGCTCAATATGTCAATCCGGGTTAATTACTAGCGAACTTACACTTTCTTGCTGACTCTCCCAAATAACGTTCAATGTCCCCGATCAAACTCCTTGCGTCTACTTTTCTGATGTTTACTTTTAACCTGAATACTTTACAATATTTATATAGACGACTTCTTGTTCTATTTCGCAAAAATTAAGGCAACTGACCTTTTATAGAAATTAATATTATCTTATTTAAGCCCAGACAATAATATATGACACTATAGCTATTCGACTAACCTAATCTACGACAGGATCTGACTTAAAATCTTCGATATATCATGTCCTTCTGACTTCCTTTTGTCACCTTCCAACTGGACTCTTATATGGTTCACAATATTTACCAGCAAATTATGATGTAAAGTAGTTAGTACCATCGGGCAAAACGTATTGTTTCCTCCAGACTAAGTCACCAGCATTATAACTAACATCCCTTGTACAAAGATTATGCTAATAACGAGATCGATTATAAGCAACCACTAAGCGTTTTTTCACAAATTCCCTAACCTTATCCAGATTTTCCGCCTTGTTCCATTCCTTTGCAGTCTCTCCGTCTGGATTTCTCCTAATGGTCACCTCCATGGATAACAATTTCCTGACCGAAATTAACAAAATATTTTGTCGAATCTGTAACTTCATGTCTAGCACTACGATATGCACATCCCAATTCTGCCAAACAATCATCCTACTTCCGATGATTATCGTTCACGTATGTTAACAACATGGTCTTCAAGACTCGATTAACAGCGTCTTTACGGCTCGATTTATAGATGAGTAAAATAGTTGCGTTGATAAAAATATCAACGACTCGTATCCACGAAATGTCAGCTGCATCTGAAAACTTCTATTTTCAGCACTTTTTACACAATATACCTACCATTTCTATACACCATATTATTCTAAGTGGCATACATTTTTGTATCTAGTTTATTAACATATATAACCTCTAAATGTTGTAGCTATAATATAATGCTAATTTGTTTGTATTACTTTAGGATTATCTGATGATATTTTTATCCGATAAACCTAATGGACTATCAGTAAAACAACTGGAACATTATGGCCAAGAAATGAATTCAGGTAAGCATTTGTATAAGCAGTTGAAGTCTAGAATTAATTAATTAGTAAGAATTAATATTATAAACTATTTAGAATTTATTTCATCAATCTTTCCCGAAAGTTGTTTGTTAATTCATCGAAGGTTACTAAAAGATCGAGAAAAGAGACAATTTCCAAATTTAAGGTTTTTGTGGCCTGTTAAAAAATACTTTAAAATGCTACGTCTATGAACATAGATCTTCAAGTGTATTTAAAAAGATTCCAAATACACTTCTGTTTTCATTGACGTATCTTATTAACTAAATGAAGAGTAAAGGCTGCCTGCATGTACGAAACATAGTAAATGAAAACAATCTTTGTATTCCATGCTAAAAATTTTAATCCAAAAGGACTTCTGAAAGTGGCGTAACAGAGCGCTTTCGGCCTAAGCCATCATCAGTGTTAGCTGAAAAGTAAGTAAAAGAACCCCCCATTAGTGGAGAGTCAGAGACTACTGCAGAATTTTTTGGGTAAAAAACATGATAAAATTGACATTGTTATGTTTAGATACAAACTTTGTTAGAATTTGAAAGGGGTTAATTAAAGGTGTAAACTAAGAATGATGATTTTTGTGATTATTTCTTTGCGGTTTTTTAATGAGTAGAAAGAAAGTAAAATGGTGGACATTCTTTCACTTACTTGTCAATGGAAAAGTACATAGGTATCCATGAAGACAAACGAACAACACAAATCGACAACGGTCACATGTAAATTTCACAAATTGTACGTAACATTTTAAGAGAATGGTTCACATAATTTAATTTAAAATATTTAAAAGACCCAAACGAGGTAGAACCACGTTTTTGGATGAAACGACAAATGTGTCCCTATTGACAGTCTTGACAAGTAGACTGATGATGCAGAGAGAGATACGCCAAGAATCGTGGGTAATTTAAATTTTTTAAAATGACAAGTGTTAAGTTTAGAAGGTAAAAATAAATAAAGTGCCATAATTGTCTATAGTATTCTTAAAGTACAGAAAGGTTGCCACTAAGCTAGATGAGATTAACAAAATGGTATGATCAGTATTAAATAGCCCAAATCAGCGAAAGAATATTTGAAATTCCTATCAACTACATCAACGATGACATGAAAGTTGTTGTATTAATTGCTAAGATAAGGAAGGAAAAAAGGGGGAAACAAGAGTTCCCAAGAAGGAAAATGCAAAAGAATTATTGCGGCTCCAAACTCTAAAAGAATTTGGGAGCTACTAAATACACAACGTAATGGATGGGTCGAAATTGGTTTGTAAAAAATTGTACGATCACGTGTCTGATTGTCGACTTTCAGAAGGTACTGGGCGTCGGTAAGTTTCAATCAAGGTTTCAATACATATTATTAACTATTTACGCATTTCACAATCCATTTACAGTAGCTTATAAAACTTTATCACAATTAATGAATATTTGAAAAATAATGCTGTTTAAAATTGTTGTTTTTCTTCAAACGTCAGTAAATCCGTCATTACTCGACTGTGTAGGCGGCCGTGAAGTTTCGTTTTTCCTCCGCCGGAGCTTTACTTTTCACTTTTCCGCCGGCGGAGGTAAAAGTGTTGTCATAGCAACATAGATACAATACAAACAGACAACAAAATAAGCGTCAACAACTCAAGATTTATTAAACTACATTTTGTATTTATCACTCAATTTGTGACTGCATTTCTAAAAATCACTAATTTAGGAACAAATTGGTTATTATTTAATCGAACTTACTCAATAACTGCTTATCAATACGGAATTTAAATGCAATCGGAGACGCGATCTTAAAAAAATAATTATTTTCTTCAAACGTCAGTAAATCCGTCATTACTCGACTGTGTAGGCGGCCGTGAAGTTTCGTTTTTCCTCCGCCGGAGCTTTACTTTTCACTTTTCCGCCGGCGGAGGTAAAAGTGTTGTCATAGCAACATAGCAAATTTGTATTTATCACTCAATTTGTGACTGCATTTCTAAAAATCACTAATTTAGGAACAAATTGGTTATTATTTAATCGAACTTACTCAATAACTGCTTATCAATACGGAATTAAAACGCAATCGGAGATCGGAGACGAATCTTAAAAAAATAATTATTGTTGACAGTGTCCACTGACAGCTTTATGTTACAATCACCGACACCGCTCTAAGCAAGGCCACCTACGACCGTGGTCTAAGCCGCCTTGCGAACCCATTTATCTTTAATAATAATTAGATATACTATTAAAAAGAGATGTTTTTGCATTAATTTGTCGACATTTGAAG